>JAVTVY010032147.1:0-129274 GCA_036873755.1 Hanleya hanleyi
ATATCCCGTAATTGTATTTGTCATCTCGACCTCTCCAAGATGCACTGTACAGGTCATACGCTATGAAGTACAAAAATCCACGCTGAAGGGCATCTATGTAACGAAGTGCAAACAGTGGCCACTCCCATTGATAAGCAATACATTTCCCCAGTACGTGAAATCCGTCATTTAAACCTACGTAAAAGTCGGCCACTTTTAGCTATTGAACATTCTTAATCACCACCACGGCTTCAGCCGAAAGGAAACATTTATCGGTTGATCTCCCAGACATTAGAAAATGCATCTCGATCGATTCAATGCGATATCTCACTTTCCTCGTGCGCTCTGTAGATAGCGAGGAAGGTGAGCAGTGGTTGTGTTACTTACTCACCGAGCTAGTTCGGGCTTCCTCTGACCACTGACTACGCTACGAGATATAGTATATGATCGATAGTCTTTGGCTGGGGTGAGAGAATTATCACCTCAAAAGACTGCAAATGATGAAAACCACGATGTACAATTCTATAAAAATCAACCGGCCATTCTACTGTGCTTACCTCACTCCAATACATTACTGAATAATTTCCCAACACAATCAGACCCCTTTTCGCTAGAAATGTCGTTTTCTAAACTACAAATACTTCCGTTTGAATACAAATGTCGCCCGGCCCGGATATCAAGATGTTTGCGTCAAATTATCACGTGACAACTCTGTGAAGGACTCTTCACAGTGAAGAGACCACGTGGGCGTGTCATGTCACGTGCTGATTTGATCCCAACCGTCATGATATCGGGGCCAGGCGAGATTGTATTTATGTCGACAGTAGGTCAGTCAGAGCAAGATTTTGAAAAGAAGTGAGAGAAGCAGTTGTATTAGTGTAGAAAAGGGCATTACTTGTGGAAATGGGTCTGATCGTGTATGAAAATTACTCAGTAATTCATTGGATGTAAGCGCAATAGAACGACAGGCTGTATTATCGGGACAAAGGTACCAACGCTGCCTCGTGGTTTTCGCCACTTGTATTCTTTCCGGGGTGATAATTCAAAATTCCCCCCCCCCTCAAAGAAAATCTATAATATACTGTAGTGTATTGAGCAATTACAAAGTCCTGTTTGTGTTTTTTATAAGAGTCCATTCCGGGACTTGGGTATGATTTTGCATGCTGTTGGACCGCGTGCTTCTGGGAAATACAGACTGTAATTCTGCTGAGTTAAATCTTGTGTCTGTTCGTCTCTTTTAATTGTTCTGTGTCACCCACGCTGATAGATATAACATAGGCGATGAGGATAAATTTACAACAGTTTGAAACTATGGCAGCAACAGTTTCAAGTGGTATTTCGAACTTTGATTGTACTGAAGATACCTCGAATTGAACCCCGTACCAGACGCTGGAAAACAGCCTTTGAACTGTACATAGTCTGGAAAGGAATAACCGACGGTGGCCAGAAAAGAGCTCTTCTATCACATTTGGCAGGAATGGACGTCCAAGATGTGTTTCACACGCTTTTGGAAGAAGGAGAAAATCCGAACGAGAAAACTGTGTCAGCGTTGTGTCAGAAACGTGACACATTCAGACACAGAAACTGTTGAACAATTTATCACGAGACTGAGACAACAATCAGAAACATGTGAATTCGGAGAAAACTTTTGTGAGCAACTCGGGGATCAGAACATTGACATTAAAACAGTTATGCCACATTGGTCGAGCAATGGAATCATCTGAAAAGCAGACATGAAATACGGAGGGATCAAAAACGAAGTTATCAGGGTACAAGTTAATAAACACAGTTACCAATTACCACATAGTTATGGTCACCAAAACAGTGACAATGCAGATTGTCGAAGACAAATTACATGCTATCGATGTGAAAAAAAATGGACACATCAGTAAGTCCGGAATTTGTCCAGCCCTAGACCAGGGATGCAGAAAACGTCAAATGAAAGGACATTTGGAAAATATTGTAAGACCAAACTCCAAAAAGAAGGACAAGAAAAACTGGAGGGGAAAGAAAGCAGCTGTTCATCAGATATGCGAACATCACAACACGCCTGATGATCACGAATATGCATTTAGCATACTGTCAAGTGGCAATACCGGGTTCATTAAAAATAAATTGAAGGCAAGCGGCAATATCGGGCTCCCTGATAATAAACTGAAGGCAAGTGGCAATACCGGGTTCCCTGATAATAAATTGAAGGCAAACAGCAATACTGGCTTTCCTGATCAAGAACATACATTTAGTGTAGGTTCTGAATGCAGCAACATTGGAAAACAGCCTGTTGTCATTGGAGGGGTAAGGGTCTCTATGAGGATTGATTCTAATGATAGCTGTAACATTTTAGGCTTGTGAGAAAATCCGAAAAAGAGGGGGAAGAAATGTGAATGAAAAAAGACTGATTTTTGTTGTATCCCTTTGGTAGTTCCAACCCGTTGAAGAATGCTGGGGGATTCACTGCACATGTTTCTGTAGATAATGGAGACATCGTGTCTGTAGAGCTCATAGTAATAGAGGGTCCAGGTCGGCCTTTACTTGGGAGAGAAACGTCTCTGAAACTTGGTGTCTTACAACTTGGACCACATATCAATTCTGTGAACTCTAACGATGATTTTGTAAGGAATTCAGCCATTGTTTCTATGGGCAAGAAAAGCTGAAGAACTTTCAACTAAAAATTCCGATTGATGGATCTGTACAGCCAGTGGCACAGCCTACAAGGCGGATGCTCTTTTAATTGAGGGATAAACTGAGCAAGGAGCTAGATGAGATAGAGAATCTAGAGATCGTCGAGCGGATGGAAGGGCGCACTCCTTGGGTTTCTCCTGTAGTCGTTGTCCTCAAGGCCAATGGAGACATTACTCTGTGTGTTGACATGAGGCAAGCCAACAGTGCAGTTCTGCGAGAGCCTCATCCTATACCTACCGCAGACGAAATTCTCCAGGACCTGAACGAAAGCACCATTGTCAGTAAGTTGGATACCCAATGGGCTTATCATCAAATAGACTTGAGCCAAGAATCACGGGAAATTACAACGTTCTCTACACACCAGGGTTTGTATCGGTACCGTCGATTGTTGTTCGGGGTTAGCTGTGCACCGGAGATGTACCAACGAGTATGCATTTCAAGGCTGTGAAGGGGTGAGCAATCTCTTCGATGACGTGGTTATTCATGGCCGTACAATAGAAGAGCACACTCGTCGAGGCAGGAGTCCTACAAAGGATCCGAGAACTGGAACTTACCTTGGTTCCAGAGAAGTGTCCTTTTGGGATCGTTGGATTGGACCAACAGATGTGAAGGTTAAAGCTGTAACAGAGCTGGAGAACAAGAAAGCAGCCAGTGAGTTAAGAAATTTCTTGAGATTAGTTAACTACAGTCGAAGATTCACTCCAGACCTGGCCACGGTGTCGGAACCTCTCAGTAATCTCACCAAAAAGGGGCAACCATTTGTTTGGAGTTGCAAGCTGATGCTGAAACATTAGGTTATTCTGACAAGAACGCGCACACTCAAGTCATATGGGATTAGGAGGTGTGCTCGTCCGGAAGCAACGTGGCGAGAGTCGAGTGATTTGCTATGCTAGTCGAGTAGTCTGTCAGATGTTGAATGTCGCTACTCCCAGACAGAGAAGGAGGATTTGGCACTAGTCTGGGCGTGCAAAATCTTTCACTCCTACATTTACGGAATAACGTTTGAACTCTTGACGGATCACAAATCGCTGGAATTCATCTATTTGACCAGATCTAAGCCCAGTGCGCGAAACGAACGATGGGTTCTTCGCCTACAACACTAATCATTCAAATTGAGGCATATTCCGGAAAAAGGGAATATAGCAGATTCTTTGTCCAGATTGACAAGTGCACGCGTACCGAAAAATCATGATGTGGCTGAGGACTACATTAGATTTGTGGCAAAAAACGCTGCACCAAACAGTCTTCCATTTCGCACTATAGTGCGCGAATCCGCTGATACGGAATGGTCCGAAATGAGGAAGTACATTCGAACTGGAAGATGGACAGATGCACCAGCCGGATACAAGAATGTGAAGACGGAGTTGACAGTACTGGGACAACTTATCCTTCGAGGAACGCGTAGTCAGATTGCGAACCTAGCACAGGAGGGTTGTCAGGGGATTGTAAAAAGTAAGCAGAGACTTAAAAACAAAGTATGGTGGCCAGCAGTAGACCGCGATGTGAAGTACAAATGCCGATCATGTCACGTTTGTCAACTTCTAAGCCAACCGTCCCTGCCTGAACCAATCAAGTCAATCATGTTACCATCAGGGCCATGGCAAGCGCTAGCGGCTGATCTGCTAGGACCGCTACCTGATGGAAACTACATGTCCGTTGTAGTCGACTACTATAGTCATTTCTTCGGAATTGATGTCATATAAACGACAACGTCTGAAAAACTGATAGAAAGTCTAGAACGAATGTTTACCTGAGATACAACACATATCATGAACCGCTAGATCCTTGGTATGTGCTTTAGAATAGGTTCACCAGAAGACTATTCTGTGAAGTCATGTGACGCAGTCAGTATGTCGGCACCTCTTCCCACTTCCCTTATATGTGTTGTAATTGTACCCATGGATATCCCGAAACGCTGAAAACGGACAATGGAGAAATCTTTGTGTCAGAAGAATTTGCGACTTGTGCAATAACGACATAGAACACAATCACACCACTCCGTTATGGCCTCAAGCCAATGGGGAAGTGGAAAGACAAAACGGGACATTGCTAAAAGCTATGAAAATCACGCAGGCTGAGGGTAAGCGGTGGAGAAATGAGCTGCATCATTTCTTACAGGTCTGCAGATCAACATCACACATCAAGACTGGTGTTAGATGCCAGAGCTGAGTGCAAGACCGTGATCGCGAGAACAAACTGATCTCTAAAGACAATAGCCCGATCACATGCACACGTATAAACACTCGTGTAAATTTGTACACTGTGCAAAATAAAATACACGTGTGCAAACTCGGCATATGAGCGCATCTGCACACGCGTGTATATTTGCATGGAGAATAAATTTGCATATGGTCTGCAGGTTGTGCAAAAGTACATTTCTACTGTATGCAATCTGGTCACGTGAACGCATAGCAAATATGCATACCATGTATTTGGAGTGAAACAGAGAAAATAATGTTCAATCATTTTTTGAGAATAAAAAGTTCAGTGTAACATTTATGCCCCATATCCCCATAAATTATTGCTGTCAAACAAAACATTTTTGGGGACATGTTTATGTAGACTCGAGAAGATGTGAACGTGGCGATGACATAGCTCCAGGCGACACTGTTCTATTGGGACAGATACGTAACAACAAACTGACGATACAGTACGCCAACATTCCATTCGAAGTAGTAGACAAATTAGGCAACCACGTCACAGTGAGATCGCCAGAAGGCGTGCAATATAAGCGTAATGCTTCGCATATACACAAATACTACCGTGATCCAAAGTGTACTTACCGTCGTGTGGGAGAACACTCTCCGGGAAACAACGTTCCACCGGATGCTTAGGATGATGAAAGGATGTCAGAGTACCAGTCTCTCAACCAAGGGTTGTGCAATGGAATAATAGTAGTGTCACTGTTCCTACGACTCGTCCACAACGAGAGAGACAATCTGCTACATATTTGAAGGATTATAAGCAAACTTAGAACAGGAAGACTTAAAAGGGCCCAATAATCCATGTATTGCCAGCGAGGTATTGGGCAGTCTACCCAACCTCCTATTAGGGTATTATTTCTACCAGTTAATGTTCACAGTTTATCAAATTGAGTGTTAAGAGTTACCGATAATGTTATATCATAGATTGTTTTGATTGGCAAGCATTTGAACACTGGAATGAACAGCATTCAGTCAAATGCCAAGACGCATAAGTGATTGCATTATATTAAAAAAAAATCTGCAAACAAAATATGTCTATAAATGTGACAAATCATTGGGTAGTTCTTATAAAACGCAAGAGACGATCTGCAAGACAAACCCAAGGACAAACAACAAAGACTCCAATGTTGTTGAGATCATAGTTTATTCCGAGATCAGATCATACATTGTTTGAACAGAAGGAGGAATGTAGTGTATTGAGCAATTACAAAGTCCTGTCCGTATTTTATATAAGAGTCCGTCCTGGAACTTGGTTATGCTTTTGTATGTTGCTGGACCGCACGCTTCCGGAAAATATCGACTGTAATTCTGTTAAATCTCGTGTCTGTTCGTGTTTTTTAATTGTTCTAACTGTGTCATTCACGCTGATAGATATAACATATACTATCTGTCGTCGCATGGCCAGGGATCAGAGGAAGCATGGACTATCACTGAGCGTATTGGAAAAAACCGTTTATCAGATTATAGGTGAACAGACGTGTGTAATGGATCACAACTGCTCCGTTCCTGTTTATCCAATCAACACGTGGAAAGTAACGTATAGATGGGTTTGAAATTTCGAACATCCACCTATATTAACCGTCCATGAATGTTAAAAGCCTGAAAGTATTCCACCCGAATTTATTTTACTTTCCACACGACAACAGTCGTATTCTTGACTGAATTCGTCACCATCGTTCTTATTCTGACTATAAGTTATGGGAATGTTTTAACGTTTTCAGATTTTTTTCGGATATTAAGTCAACCTTCAACTGCGAGTAACCAGAAAGAAAGACATTGAATTCAAAATGGTAGCCACCATCTGTTAGCTAAATGATATATAGCCCTCTAGTTTAAGGGCTATACGAAGGTCCCAGTTACCCCCAGCGAGGGGTTGAGATAATTCTATTACTAATCACCCCACCTCTGAAACTGCCGTACATCTAATCTCTATCCCCTCCTGCGCACTATTTTAAAATCTTGTACACTATTGTGAAATAGTAACACATATATCGCCGTCTGAAGTTTCCGGTCGACAACTTCCAATTTATAGGCGCCATGTTAAATTGCAAACGGCCCAGCACACATATACCGTGATGTCACCAACATGGCGCGTAGAGAGTTGAAGTTTTCGCCTGGAAAATTCAGACGGCGATATATGCGTTACTATTTCACAATAGTGCGCAAGATTTTAAAATATTGCGCAGGAGGGGATAGAGATTAGATGTACGGCAGTTTCAGAGGTGAGTGATTCGTAATAAAGTTATCTAAAACCCACGCTGGGGGTGACTGGGACCGTCGTATAACCCTCATACTGGAGGGCTATATATTATTTAGCTACCATCTGTGCGTTATATTGGTAGTAAACAACTGCAACACGATCTGTTGACAAGAACTTACTTTTTCACTAGTCCTCCGAAATGGTAATTAACTTTGTTGATACGCTCACCATTGATCTGGATAGGTTGGTCTATCCACATGCTCAGGGAGCCCTGGACAAAGCCGTCTGGGAAACAAAACTGTCTTTCTGTCTGACAGTGGCAACATTTAAATGTTATGCACGCCGTTCCATCTGTTGAGAAGAGAGAGAGAGAGAGAGATGATGAGAGAGAAATAATGGAGTGAATGAGTGAATATGATTTAACGTCTGGATCATATTTCTGTTCACACTCGGGAACCCACGTGTGGCATCCTATTCTTGTTCACACTCAGGCAACCTCGGGCGAGATCTAATTCGTTTTCACACCAGGAAACCTCACGGGGTCAGAGTTAGTCGCCTCTTACGACAATCCCTCGGAGAAACTGAGACCATTAATTCTGTCCATGACCTGGGGTGTTCACAGCGACACTCCAGTTCAATACCATGACCTGGTGTCCACAGCGACATCCCAGGTCAATCCCATGACCTAGGGTGTGCACAGCGACAAGCCCTGGCCAGTTCAATCCCATGACCTGTGGTATGCAGAGAAATAATGGAAGGCCAAGCAGGTCAAGATGACCTATTTTTTTTACGGCCATATAGGTTAATATATACCAAGATAGAAATTAATTCATACATTGTCATTGTCCAATCAGATTGTACCTTGTACACAAAAATCAAAGCGTTCGAGGACATTATGCTGACTTCTTGTATTCATAAAGCAAAGCACAGGATTTCTACATTCCGCTGTGCCCATTGTGAATGCATGGACAGGTCGGCCTATTCGCCGGAAATTCTCCGACGACCCACGTCCAGAGTGATGAATCAAACAGTTAATCTCAGATAGAGAGTACCGGTATTTATTATTCATTTCTTGATTAATGCCATAAATTTTTCATCGAATGCGACGAGAAAATATGTAGGTTCACTCCCCTCACTGGGATACGAACACACCCCCACTGGACAAAACACCAACGGACAAAACACCAGCGGACAAAACCCCAGTGGACAAAACCCCAACACAAAAATCCCCAGAACAGGAGAAGTGGACAAAACCCCAGGCAAAACACCACTTCATGTTTTTTTAAATTTGTGTTTACTTCTAAATATGCTTTTAATTAGTATTTTTTGTAATCACCTTCTCAGTAGAGGATTAGCGGACTACTCTATCTTCTACACATTTGGCAAAACCTACAGGAAAGACTACGCAATCTGTGCGTTGACTTGGAGAGCGGTCGTGAGACATTGGATGAACCCTGAGAGGCCTTGGACATAATATCAGACTAAATTAATTAGATAGTCTTGCTAGATTTAGATGGATTACTAGGCAGAAAGAAAACTGAATGTGAAATGTCACATTTTTGTGTGTAAATATTGACCATGACATGTAAATATTGACCGTAATTTAATAAACAAATATAGATAAAATCTCAATGTTGTTGTATGGCTAATATAATTTTTTCATACAAAAGTTAAAAGTGGAGGTTTTGTCCGATTGGGGTTTTGTTCGCTGAGGTTTTGTCCACTGAGGTTTTGTCCGCTGGGGTGTTGTCCTACACCCATTTCACTCGTGGCGAAGCCAGAACTCGCGAATAACGAGAAGAGCAAACGTGTGAGTTTGCAGCCGCCAAAGCAGCAGAGGAGTGATTAAGAACTCCGAATATTTAGCGAAGGAAAATCAGTTATCGGGAGGATTCCGTTACCAATTTACCAAGGCAAATTTGTTTCTGTACCAGAAAATTAGCTGGAAAATTGTCTCTATATCAGAGAAATGAGCTGAAAATTTGGCTTATGGGGACCCTCCCAAAAATTTGGGAAATTTGCGCCGGAGGGCAAAATTTTGAAATGACCGCCAAAAATCTATTGAAAGACATAGCCTCATAGTCTATGTATACGGTCATATTTGATGTTGAAATAGAAGGTTTCGGAATAAAAGTTTAAAATGACATATCAGAGCGATTTCAAGATGACTGACAGGAGAGAGAGAGAGAGAGAGAGAGAGAGAGAGAATTATGGTCTAAAGTCGCGTTCAGCTATATTTCTGCAATTTAGCGATGATCAAACCAAAAGATCCTGATCTATGTATGTCAACAAAAGAAGTCAATATTTGGACAATTTAAAAGTAATCAACACAACATATTGAAACCTGTATATGCATTACAATTTATGTGACAAAGCTATTTCTTTTAAATGTACTAAAACCAAATTTTCTTTTACTCAACCGAAATGATCTTCTAAAGTAGCTGCGCGATAAACAGAATCTCTTACTATCTTAAAATCTGTACAGTCGATCAACTATATGTTCTGCTTTGAGTTTCTCGTGACATCGAGCTGGTTCATTTTTAAGTAAATGTTCGCGGGGCAGTCGTGAATGACCTATTCTATAACGGCAGAATATAGCGTGATCGAAAAGTTTCTGACTGAGAGGAGTATAACCTTTCTTAAGCTTTCTTAATCTCATGAAGCATATTGTCAAACTCAGCATCCAACAAAGATTGGAGTAGCTTTCTCATATAGGCACAGATAAAAGGTCTGAAATCGCTCTATGGGACTTCGTCATGGCCTAGGTAACCACCAAATAACAATAGTCAACAGCAGCTCAACTTTACGATCTTATAACTTTAGAATAGTCAGGATAATGGGATGAGTTGTAAATCTATTCCTAATCGCTCGGAGGCATGACCGAGAGTTTGAGAATATGACATACTTTTTAACTGTGCTGGTTCCAATATCTTGTAAGGCCGTCAAAAGAGCTTTAGCATTAAAAATATAACTAGTTTTTGGTAATCAACATGGTTTGGTTTTGAAAACAAATATAGTAGCACACGCCAATCTGTCACTATATTTGGGACCATCCGTATATATAGCTTGATGCGGTTTTCTCTCTTTAGACCAAATTCTTGCTGATACAACAGTTAGTTTGTGCCAGCGTTTTTAACTTCGTAAGTGTAATATCTACATGTGCTTCTGCTAACTGCCAAGGAAGGTGGGAACGACAAAATGACTGTCAGTAGTATAAAGAGCGGACTTGCATTTGTATACGCGTAACCGAAAGCGGAGACGAAGTTGGAGGTGAAGTGGAGGTGCATTGTGGATAGTTGTGTGGGTATTGTCCTTTGACCTTGTGCCTAAGGCGTAAAACCATACAGTCATGCATGTACTGTTTGTGTGAAGTCAATCAATAGTAAGATTGGCCGTGCTACTCACATGAGTCTTGTATGGATATGCGTCGCGTACAAAGACGGCCTGGTTGCTGGCTCATTTCCTCACACGATAACTGTAACTGCGACCCGGTCGCGACCTCTCAGATCCGGTCGCGACCCTCGGCGACTCGGTTGCGACCATTGTGACCCAGTCACAACCCTCTGCGACCCGATCGCGACTCGTCTGTAGGTAGGTCGACGGAGTGTCACGGCGGTGACACTCACCCAATAAAATACCCTCTGTTGTTGGATACCGTACCACGGCAGCGGCTGTTCTTAGTCGTTTTCTTCCGTCGTTGAAACGTTGCGGCTGTAACTCTCACCAATAATCCCAGTCGCTGGAGCCCTTCCACGTATGTGCATCGTTGTAGTATCTTCAGCGGCCGTAAACGATAATACGCCCGTCTGCGATCCAGTCGCGACGTTCTGCGACCCGGTTGCGACCTCACAGGCAGCACGATTTGCTGGTTTATTTCGCTAGGAGAGATTGGCTCAAGTATTTCTTTAGATGTAGTGTATTTATCTATAATATGATGGTTGGGCAATCCCTTACTAACGTCGAAAACCGCTTCACGTCCGATAACACTGGAGGCAGAATTAAACTGACAACGTCCCACAGCACCGTCGGTTTAGCAAAACAGTGCCAATGTCATACGATCTACTGGTATCGACCTCATTTTTTTTCTATGCTGATATTATAACACAATTACCAACCAGTGCCACTCGGTAGTTTATGTCAAGTTACAGTATCGAAGAATATAGCCCAGATTATCATAAACACGTCAGTCGGTTTCCCACTCGTGTTCCCAACACTTGTAGTACAACGCAAATACACTTTTCTGCACGGAAAATGCAAGCCGGCAATTTCATTTGGATTTGCAACTTATTACAGTAGTTGTACTAGCAAAGATATCTACAATCTTTCAGAATCCCAAGCCAAAATATCTAATAATACAGCACAGTCCGTACCTGGCGTGCTTTCTCCAAAGGTTGATTTTCTCTCTCTCTCGCCCTAAAAATGTCGGCTCTTATATAGACGTTACACGTTCCGCACCCCGGATTGTCCATTTCTCACAAACGGAGACATTTCGTCCGCTATGAAAGATCATCTCTCATGTCGAAATTACAGTTCCCTGTCAACGAAATGAAACCGATTTCCATTTTAGAACCCGTACGGAATATCCATGTTACTGTTACTTTTTGCCCTGCTTTGGTGAACGAGTTATGTAGGGAACTTCATCTGACTTCGTACATATATGGGGGTTTTCAAATTCTTTAACAGGACCAGGATTTCTAGTCAAGTTACGCTCTACAAACGCCCAACCGTTACACTGCCCCAGACTTTCGAGATCATGACCTCGTAGGGTCTAAATTTCGGGTTGAACAATTCAAATTGACAACAATACAATTCCTCGAAATTACTTAGTCGGTCGCCCCCCCCCCCGGGTGGTCTGACCGGGCCACAACGAGATTAGGTAGAGTTCTTCCCTCCAGGACCATCGCAGATGGGCGCACCTCAGGGTGTTCCTTTCGTAGTCCTCACGTTTTCTGTCCGATCCGATACCCTGGAGGGGTGCGCAGAATTATACGGCACCACATTAGGTCATCCAGGCTGGGAGAATGTTAGCGTCTCTACACCCTTGTCAATCAGCAAGAGAGTTCGGGCCTCCCCTGACTTCTGTGCTTCTCACGCTACTTGGCATTCCGAGGACCACAGCTGTGGTACTTCCTTGATTTTTCAGTCCCACCAGTCTTGCTGCTGGTTTCTACTTTGCGAAGTCAACATCTGGTCGTGGAACGGCTCAGATCTGACCACCCTTCGACTGCGGATCGACGTCGCGTGTGTGGGGGCTGCCTCACCCTCGGCCACTTCCTCGTGCGCGTCTTCGAGCTCGCTGTCCGAATTCCCTCGCGGCTCGAATTTGAAGTCAGTCTGCCAGACCGGCCTCCGCACGGTGCGTCCATTACGGCTCGTCTGCGGCTCGTCCATGGGCGGGTGCACTTCGACTGGATGTGTCAGGGCTTGGAGACCATCGGCGTCCAATTCGGCCACCTGCTGGTCTCTGCCACCGTCACTGTCACTCTCGGACTCTGTATCACAGTTCTCCGAGTGCGATCTGTGATAACATGGCTTGACCCGGTCGGCGTGTCCGCATCCACCACAAACCGAATCGTTGGGCCTTTGCCTTGAGATTGTACAGGCGTTTCTTCCGTCTCAGGGCCTTGCCACTGTTTCCACTCGCATCCTAATGGACGTCCGCTAAGTGGGCTCGAAAGTCTTCCACCCACAGCACTGCTTCCGTTTTCTCATCCGAAGGGGTCCCAAGAGTCAGGTGAGCTGGCAAGGTCACCTCCCGACCACACGTCACCATATTCGCGGTATACTCCGTTGTCTAATGTACTGGTGCACGGTAAGCCATCAGCGTCAGTGGAATCTGTACGTTGCAATCGTCTGTGTGGCGGATTGCACTGGCATGAAGTATCTGGCCCAAGGTCAGAACCTTTCAACTTGGCCGTTCAACTGTGGATGGTACGCCGTCGTCCGAGTTTTCTGCATGCCGAGGATCCGGCACATCCTCTCAAACACTTTGCTCGGCCCCTGTTCCGAATGCATCAGGAATAAACACACCGAAACAATCACAGATGACTACTTTGTGCAAATTTCGTCCCGCCATCAGAGAAAGCGATACGCTCTCATCATCATCCCGCGGTGTTGTTCCCGGGATTTCTTCACGGCCTAGCGCTTACTCTGGCTACAAATGTCGCAGCTTCGACACCACTTTCGAACGTCTCGCTGCAGGCCAACCCAGGTATACACATGTCACACCTTCTTGAAAGTCTTGGAAACACCGAGGTGTCCTCCAGTCGAGCTGTCATGACACTCTTCGAGTATCTTCTTGTGGAGGACCCTCGGGACTACCAGTACTTTCCCCGGCCTCGTACGTCATACCAACATCGCACCAGGAGATCTCCTTCCATGGCCAGTGTGTCGTACGCTCCCAACAATGCGTTCGATACGCCGCTGCGTTGACAGACTAGGTCCCACAGAGGTCTGGTCCCAGCCTCCACCAATTCAATCACAGGCAGTAGCTCGGGGTCTGCAGCTTGGGCCCCTGCAAAATCATCGTACGGAGGGGGGAGTCACGGTCATAGATCTCGCTGCCGCAGTCTCTCCGTCTTCGGTCTCCGATGAGCGACCACACCGCTTACACGATGTCAAATTGATATGTCGAAAAAGGTTGAATCCATCTTGCGAGTTGGCTCTCAGCTACTTAAATTTCATCAGCAACCTCAAGTACCCGTGGTCGGTACGCAGTAGAAACTTTTTCCCATAGAGCTAAAGTTGGAACGACTTGACGAAGTGGACCACCGCGAGGAGTTCGCCCACTTGTCAGGCAATATGCTTTCGCAGCTTTGGTGAGTACCCTGATGCCATAAGCCACCTCTCTCTCCTGTCCGTCCACCTCCTGAGACCACACGGCCCCGATGCGTTAGCTGCTGGCATCCGTGTCCAGAATAAGTGGCTTCGCAACGTCGGGCATGGCCAGGATGAGCGCTACTATCGCCTTCCCGTTCAGGGTCCCAAATGCGATCTGACAATCGTCGGTCCACACAAAGCTCATCTCCTTCTAAGCAAGTTGATGCAGGGGTGCGGTCAAGGTCGCAAAGTCTTTGATGAACCTCCGAGGGAACTCCGTATCTCGGTCTGGGATCCTGGGGTGGGCCAGTCTCTCACAAACTCGATTTTCTCCGGCTTTTCTTCGCCAGAGGATAAGAGCCAGATAGTCGATACAGAAGCGAAATTTACCGTTCTTCTCTTTTATCAGGACGACAGGACATTTTATATGAAATGCGAATCGGGGGCGTATTCGCTGTCTATATCTGACGCTGCAGCCTGGTCAGTCGCCGAAGATCGTGGTCATCGACAGCAAGCAAGCTAGCGTTTCGACCCAACATTGTTCGACTTCTCTCAGCTGGGCTGTATTCAGACTATCCTTGGACTTCTCCAACAGAAATTTCATGTATGCTGGCAGGTTCGTTTTCCGCACCCTCTGCTCTACAGGCTCTTGCGGATCATCCTCTAGTGTGGACATATTGCCACAGAAGGTACCACCGTGAAACACTGTGGGCTCGTCGGAAGCATTCATCATAAAAATAGGCACACTACCGTCCGCTGCAACTCGAGAATGTGTTCTCACCAGGACTAGGCCGGTATTCTCGGTGAATGTGACCTCTCCCTCTACTAGTTCAATTTCTCCCGACGGTGCGTCTTCCACCCTGGCCGGGGTGAGCATCTGGGTTCTAGGCTGTATGGTGACGGTCTCAGACAGGGCCGAACGTTAACAATCAAACCTCCCTACGATCGATGACTCTCTTGCGTCTAATATACAGCTGTGGTTATGCAGGAAGTGGTACCCCAAGATGGCGTCGATGGGCAAATATCCCACAACCACCACACCGTCCCTTGCAACGCAATTCTGTAGTCTCTCTCTCCGAGCAAAGGCATATGTGAACCGTCAGTCACCTTGAAGCACTGGTACCGGGAATCTCGAAAGACTGGTTTCACATCTGGTTCAAGCTGCTCCCATATCGTGCAGCTGATCAAGGAGATAGAGGCCCCGGAGTCCACGCAGCACATCACTCTGACTGGCCCGTTATACGCGGGTATGCAGAGTCCTGCTTCTCTCTGGTTATGAAGCGCGGGCTTCGATCCCTGTTGCTTTGATGGGTTCGCGGTTCCGGGCGATCTTCTCGGGGGCAAAGAGGGTGGACGCCTAGGAGAGGTCGCCCTAAAATGGCCATCTTTTCCGCACATATAGCATCCACGCCGTGGTTGTCGTCTCGGCCTCTGCTCCCGCCTTGAACTTGAGCGTCTCCGTCCTGGGAAGCACCTCTTCAAAATTCTTCCATCAGAGTAGCAATCTCTGTTCAAATTCTGGCCTGCTCGTCCTCATCTTCGTCTGGGGGCTTAGGAGTAATGTTGTCTCCAGTAGCAGCTCTTACCGTGGGGCTAGATCGTTGACGCTACGCGTCCTGGGAGGCCTACTTTTGCTGTGGCACGTACAGCATCGTCTTAGAAATTCGAACGGATTGCCAGACTTTAAACCATAGGTCTTTCCCAATTGCATCAAAGAATTGGTCAGGGCTGGGTGCCTTGAACTTTATCAGCGGCGCCTGGGTAAGCCATCTGACTGAGTCTCACCAGAGCTTGACCCAGCTCGAGTAGACATCCTCCCTTCTGTCGCCGCCTTGTCTTCAACTTGGACTTATACAAATCCGTGTGGTTTGGCGGGGCGAAGCGTCTCTCCAAGGCATCACTCGGGTGGTCGACGGAGTCTCGATCTCGACGATGGCCGGCGCTGACAGCACGGACGGTGCTCCTGACGGACTCTTCTCTCGTCGCCACACTCGCTGAACCAGACAACGCCATCCTCAATCGCTTCCTTCCCGGTAGGATAGCCCGTAGACCCGCTATGGTCGGATGCCTCGGTGTTGCTAGAGAACTCATGGGTAATGGCGTTGTCACCGTAGATAACCCTTCACTATATGAGATCCGGAGTTAGAAGAGATGATATGACTGACGCCTATGTAAGGTTTATTATGGTATATTCTGCACAAATAGTATACGAGATTACAAATAAAATGATAGATCTGCGTGGCTTAGACAGAGAGTCCAATGTGGATGTAAAGTTATACAGAAGAATAGTATTTACATATTTGTACAGACACTAGGAGAGTGTATGCAAATAAACTTGATGTTATGTACAAATACCATGAGAGTGTATGAAAATAATTTTACCGTTCTCTCCAAAACAATATAATAGAGTGTGTTCATATAATTTATAGCTAAGGGACAGCTATAGTATATATATATATATATGCATGAGTACGCGTCGGGTATAAGGGCGGCCTGGTTGCTGACCCTTCTCTTTGTGTATAAGAGCGGCCGGGTTGCTGGCACTTCTCTTTTCTTCGCTTAATAAAGAGCGGCGTAGTTGCTGGCCCTTCTCTCCTATGGGTACGCATCGCGTACGCCTGGTTGCTGGCACTTTTTCCAACACGATAACTGTAACTGCGTCCAGGTCGCGACCCTATGCGACCCGTTCGCGACCTTTGCGACCCGGTCGAAATTCTCGGCAAACCGGTTCCGTCCTTTGCGAGCCAGTCGCGACTCGTCTGTAGGTAGGTCGACGGAGTGTCAAGGCGGTGTCAGAGAGAAAAGTCAGAAATTGTCGTGATTGGCTTATTATGGGATCTCGCAGAATATCGGCGAACATTTCACACGAGGTTTCCATAGCGTTACGTCTAGATGGTATTCCCCTGATTTACCATCTTGGTTTACCTAGATTGCGGCTCTAATATAGTCTTTACACTCTCCGCACCTCGGATTGTCCATTCCCTACGAATGGAAGAGTTTCGCTCGCTATGAAAGATCATCTCTTGTAGCGAAATTACAGTTCTCTGTCAACGAACTGGAACAGATTTCCATTCTAGAACCCATAGGGAATATCCCATGTTACTGTTATTTTTATCGTGCTCTGGTAACCGAGCTACAAAGGGAAGTGCTTTGTGCAAAATAAAAATATCTGCTCATAAATTGAATATCGATATGAAAATATGGCGAGAAATTGTAGGTTATGCAGTGTGTGTAGCAGAAACGAATTTGAGGACGAATACCATTTTGTGCTGAAGTGTCAAGCTGATAAAGATCTGAGGGAGAAATTAATTAAGCCATATTACTGGAAGAAAGTATCAGTTTTCAAACTAATACAGATATTGTCTATAGAAAATACTCGCTCATTAGATAGATTTGGTAAATTTGTATACTTAACCGAGAGTAGAAGAAGTGAAATATTAGATGACTAAATTATCAGTCTGCGTATGTTAATGTAATATATGTATACCTATATGCCTCTGGTTTTCTGTGACTACTGAATATGAATATTATGGCAGCGCCCTATAGTGGATAAAAAACGCTGTCTTTGAGATAGAATGGATTTTTGTCCATATAAATTATCAAGGGGGCTCGGGTCCAAGCGCTCCTTTAAGGTAGGATTCCGTGTGGGAGTGATCTTTGCGGGATGAGTAGCCTAACCCTCTCGCCGACCGTCGAGGTCCAACCTGTAACCATCTGGGTCATCTATACGTGGTGAGACTGACCCTGGGATCGTGTGTATCCATGTTCAGCCTACTTTCGGAAACTGCTAGAAGGACTCAACCACCTCGCTGGAGGTGTAATAACACCCCAGCCACCAGTCAGATTTTTGGACCGGATTCGGGGCCTTCGCGCACATCGCCGGAAGTTACATCATTTTTAGTAAAATAGATGTTTGCCAAACATTTCGATTACTTTTCAATTCTGTATAATACCCGTGTTGCCCTAGCGTTGAAAAGAATTATCTGAAGATTATTTCCCCTGTTTATCTGGACAGAGCACGGGGAAAGTAGTTCGCGCATGTGCAACACTGAAGGAGTCATTCGGCCGGATTCAAACTGAACCGTGCGTACGTGGGTTTTCCCCCATGCGTCATAGCAACGTAGTAAAGGTCAACTTCCTCTATTGGAGACAGGGATGGTAATGGAGCCTGCAAAATGGAGTATGTGCTGTGGGGAGGATGAGAAGGACTTCCCATAAATCAATACCACGTGACTTTGTCAGCCAATCAGCTGAAGTCTGCCGACGTAACGCCAACGTAACTCGCCATTTTCGTGTCATGTGATGAACTACTTGTTCAAAATTTCAGATCCACCACACCTCTTGGGTGATACGAAATTTATACATACGCATATATTTTGTAAGCCCAGGCAATATCTGTTTCAGAAGTGATATGGAAACCTGTAATTTATCAGATTTCTCGAGTCTGTTCTCCGCCGGACGAAAGCCGAACAGAATCCGGTAAAGTGCCAGATATCGCTCCTCAATAATGGAGACACACAATTCGCAAGCCATCTTATGGATGGCGAAGTGTACGCAAATGCGTCGAGGTCGTCGTGTTACGTTCACCAGTAACTTCATTGTCGCGAATGCACACTGGGTAGGGAGTCACGGTGTATAGGTATGGTTTGAACTACTAGGGAATTTCGACATCAAGCTTAGTCTTATACATAGCCTATGAATGGGACTATTACTATTGATACATATTTGTCGGTCACTGGGAGTGTCCTTCTGGGGGTAATTATTCAATTTGTTTTGAAAGGTGCCCCAAGCCCATTTTGTGATATAAAACAACTATTAGAATGTTGTCCCACTGAATTAGTGACGAAATAATACTGATTTCCCTTTACTAACTGCAATTTAGCGGTACAAATCTATAAAATGTTGACTGTATTTCCAACGTCCTTGGTGGGATAAAGAACCAAGTTATAGGACCAAACTGATGTTTTCACCCACTCTTTAAGCGAAATATTCAAATATGCTGTTAGAAGGATTGGATATACATGTGACGTACCCAAAATAGTTGAATCAAAACGACTCAAAATGTTTGGGTCTGTCACGTTCATACCCAAAAACCTGGTCAATTTGAGGCAATTCTTCAGGCAGTGTGTTTCATGGCCATCTTTCACATCCACGCCGCAGGAACACTGTCCGAGTTACTGTATGTAATTGGAGGAAACTTTCCAAAAACATCCACTGCGTTGCGCGGCCATTCTCAAGGCATCAGTTTGTATACCTGCAACTCCCAGATATACCCTCTGATTGTACTGTAGTTAAAACCGTGGCGCGCAGCTTTTGTGTGCATGACTTACGGTCATTTGACATCGCCCGTTTCTAAATGGACTGGATGTCACAGCTAAAGAGTACGCTGTACTCTGTGTTTTTGTCAAATGTTGAGCATCTATTTTGTCATTCTCTGTAAAATATACTGAATGAATTATCTATCTCTCTGCATGTACATGTAGATACAGGATTAGTGTGTCGATCTAGATCGATGAAGACTATATGCGCATGCGTTTTGTTCACAGGCCCCCAAAACAAGAGATTGGGGGGGGGGGGGTGGTATTAGGGTGAAGTGTCGAAATATGGGGCCTCTATATAACCCCATGCTTTGTATAAAAAAACATCGAGGTGAGAAACGGACTTTGGGTGAATCGAGAAATAAACGGTTTATCGCCAAACAAAATATATCCGCATATTCTACAAGTATCACTGTATATATTTCCGTCGTCAAATTAGTAAATTTGTGCAATTTTTTACCTTTGCCGGGCGATTCAATATCCAACCAGACTGTCCACCCATCTAGGAACAGCCCGATTATGGTGGGCTTCGTTCTCAATTCTGATTGGTCAGGCGCGACACGCAAGAACAAGAGAGGTCACGCACAGATCAGCTGGCGCGATTGACCAATCAGAATTGAGAACGAAGCCCGCCATAATCGGGCTGTTCCTGGATGGATGGACAGTCTGGCTGGATTTTGAATTGCCCGGCAAAGGTAAAAAAATTGCACAAATTTACTAATTTGACGACGGAAATATATAAAGTGATACTTGTAGAATATGCCGATGTATTTTGTTTGGTGATAAACCGTTTATTTCTCGATTCACCCAAAGTCCGTTTCTCACCTTGATATTTTTTTTATATAAAGCATGGGGTTATATATAGAGGCCCCATATTTCGACACTTCACCCTAATACCACCGCCCCCCCAACCCCCCCCCATCTCTTGTTTTGCGGGCCTGTGGTTTTGTTCGATCCAGTGTAGTCAGTGGGTGGTAAAAAGACAGTTTGAGAGGATGGCCAAAAACCCTCGAAATGCTATAATCAGTCCATAAACTTTGAATAAAGCGAACAAATTACTTACTTTCATGCATAGTGATGTTATCCCTAACTTCCTGTGAAGCGAATGGCAGGATCTCGGTGCTTATATCAATTCTCCTCCCAGTGACGTAAGGCACTGTCCTTGACCCCATCAATCTGTAGAAAACATTTCAGAATACAGAAATGACGATATGTCTTTTTTGAGTTTATCCCTTACGAAGCGAATTCATCAAAATAAGTTTTGAGAGCGATGACCGACCCGCCAGTAGTAGTATAAGAGCGGGACGAGTCAACTTGACCTTTGTTTGACCTCTTGTTTGTGGAGGATTTGCGGAGGGTGCCACCAGTCCCGTATGACGTCATTTCCGGTCCGGGTGAATCGGGGGTATGTATTCCTCCGCGGTAATCATGGTAATGCGGTCTGGCGGTGATGCGGTCGGGGGAAAAAGCTTCCTCAAAGGAAAAGTGGTCCCCAGAATTCAAATACGCTGCATGGTCCGATGGGGTCGTATGAGGTATCAATGTGAAGCCTATATGAGGGGACATCCGACGGGGTGGGTGTGGGGTTGGAATAGGGTCATTCTGCGCATGCGCGATAGACCAAGGGTATGGAAATAGCCGTGTTGGGATCGAGGGGAGCCACTAGGGGTCGATGGAGTCATGAGGTATCCATGTGAAACCTATGTGAGGGGGCATCCCAATGGTGGATGTGGGGTCGGAATATCGTCATTCTGCGCATGCGCAATAGACAAAGTGTATGGAAATAGACGTTTTGGAATCGAGGCGAGCCACGAGTGGGCCGATGGAGTTGAGTGAGGTATCACTGTGACGCCTAGGTGAGGGGCATCCGATTGTGTCTCGGCCGTGGTCCACATTCTGCGCATGCGCAGACAGGGAATTATGGGAAACGGGTGTGGGAATAGACGTTTTAGGGTTTAGGTGGGCCACGAATGGTCCGATGGAGTCGAGTGAGTGATCAAAGTGAAGCATTCGTGAAGGGGCATCTAGTCATGGATGGGTGCATGTAAAATGAGGGGTATGACGTCTCTTCCGGTGTGTGTGAATTGTGGATAGGAATACATGTACCGACCTGTCTGTGGGGGGGTTTACCCGGCCCGGCCCGGCCCGGCCCGGCCGCCCCGGCCCGGACGCCCCGGCCGCAGCGCGCGGGTTCTCCGGCCGCAGCGCGCGCGCGCGTCATCACCGGCAGTGCGCGGATGAATGTCGGGTCCCTTCGTCCTGGTTGATTTGACCGGTGGCTCTAACCAGGCTCTGATAGGCTCGAATGAAATTCCTGCGCCCAAATTCCGGTGTCAAGGCCGTGGCTGGCACCTGTTGTTCATCCACATGCAGGGCCACAAAATTGATGCCGAAATGTTTAAAGTCAAACGGGTTCTCTGGCCCAGAACAGTGGGCTTGTACATTGAAAGAACTGAAGCCCAGAACAGGGGGCCTGTAAACTTGAGCCCAGAACAGGGGGGCTTGTACATTGAAAGAAATTAAGCCCAGAACGGGGCTTGTACATTGAAATGATCGGCGGCCCAGTCATATACGAGTACATCACGGTCCTCGGCCTTGGGGTACTCGTCAAACATCTGTACGATGGTAGATAAGGTTCTGCCCCGGCATCGATGGTACAGGTAAAACAAGCAATATTGTCCGCACACGTTACTGGCCAGGCTTTGCAACGTTTGACTGTTCCAACACCACGTCTCTGTGCCTTGATCCATGAAGTCTGTTAAATCGGAATGGAGGGGTGGCAGGCCGTAAGGGTCATAGTATTCGCCCTGCGCTTCTGTCAAGTACACGGCCACCCAATGTTCACCGGACCGATCCATCGGGTCCGTGTTGAGAACGTAAGCAGCAGGATACATACGGTCTAATGGGAACACATCTCGGGCGAACACCCCTTGAAAGATCATACGTGTCTCTGGGTCATTCTCCAGCACGGTGGTTGTCTGGTCTGTACCCATGTTAGGTGGAGAATTCACACAGAACGTTGTGCGCCTTGTCCACTTGAATGATGTTGTCAAACTCGGCGTAGCAGATCACATTGACGGTGGTCCCGATGGCTCGTGCAAAGTGGATTTCCAACCGTAAATTGCCTTGCTTGCCCAGGGCCAGCTGATGGTCGTTCTCTAATGAAATTCCTGCGCCCAAATTTCGGTGTTAAGGCCGTGGCTGGCACCTGTTGTTCATGCAGGGCCACAAAATTGATGCCGAAATGTTTAAAGTCAAACGGGTTCTCTGAGTAGGCTCCGCTGAAACTGGTATTTTCCACACAGGCCAGGATCAATCGCTTGGATAGTTCCCCCAGGAACAGGTTTTCTTTGTTGGCGCTCATATTTCCAGCAGACACAGGGAACACTTTGGTTTGTACACGTCGGATAGGGTACTGGGCTGGTTTTGTCTCCAGGGCTTTCATGTGTCCCAATTGAACGGCTGGATTCGGTTTCACTTTTCGGACATACAGAACTGCGTCTTCGATGACAATCTGATAGTCAGCTGCATGCACCTCTACGTTAGTGGCCATCAAGGCGAAGGTCGGAGGCACCCGTATCATTCGGATTTTGATTGGGATCTTGTTCAAGAGGTACCGGTCTTTCATGAACATGTATGCGTGCAGTCGACCCATGATATCCACCGAGGCGCTGGTCGCAGTGAAAGCCGTCCGTTTGTTATATCCTTCATTGTCCACCGTGTCCATGTGCTCGGGTGTGTCCTGGTAGAATAAAGCGGCTGTCAGCTGAGATTTTTTAGCTGTAGGCTCGATATGGGTACGTGTTGGTCGAGTCACTGATGAGTTTGTCGCTGAGAAAAAATTCTACCTGTTGAAACATCGAGTGCAGCCAGAGATTCGTCGGGCCCACCGTTGCAGCTTGGATCATTCTGGAGCCATCCCCAATGACGACCTTGGCTTTCACATACAAGTACGTATGGGCTAAGTCCACATAGGCCGTATCCGGATTACTGATGGTGAAGTCGATGGGCCCTGTTTCGTTGATGCTGGGGAGCGGGAGATGCTTCACCCATAATCCTTGTTCGCCACTGGTCTGTGTGGGCGGCACGTTCCACAAATCAAATTCACTGTTGGTGGAGGGACAGGACTCTGCGTGGATCAAGGACATGGTTAAGAAAAGATATCCTGGGTCTTCGATGTGCGTCGTCGCTGGGTCGGTCGTCGACTGGTGCGTGGTTTCGATGGTGCAGGTCTTTTATTCCCTACGGTGCGTTGTGCTTTGTCTTTGGTCCGCCGTTTCAAGGATTCCTTGGGTGCCGTACCCCCCAAGACATCACCGGCCACTTACAGTCCACTGCGTACCGCTTGTTTGCCGATTGCTTTCACCCCACGCGTCACCAAGGGCAGGAACGTTTTGAAGATGCTCCCGAGTATGTTCCCCAGCTCATGTCCTCGTTGCATGCGTGCACCACTAAAGAGGGGAAGGCCACCACCGGCCTGTTGGGCATAATAGTCCACATAGCTGCGTGCATCGCACTCGTAAGGCACCTTCATTATACAAAATGGGGAGCACGTGCTTGTCGAAAATGAAGTGTCGGCACCATTTTCCCGCGTTCGAATGCCACCGGTCGGCCCGTGTCATCTCTTATATCCACCGTGATAGTGTTGATGTCGGTTTGTCGTACGGGCAGATAGAGCATGTGAGTGAAACTGTGGGTGACTTGATCTCCATTCGTCTTTTTAATGGGCACTACCCGTAACAGAGGTGTGTTGATATCGCCCACGATGTGGTTGTCGACTACGTCCGAGTAGACGTAGAGTCCGTACATACCCGACTTCATATCCATCGGGATCTGGCCATGGTCCTCGGATGGACCCGTGTAGGTCGCGTGAGCGAGACCCAGCATTTGCTGTAGGATAGTACGACACTCACGTTGGCGGTGAGAAGGATCTGTGCCTTGTCGTTGTGTGCGTTGTAATCGAAGTCCACGTGATTCTTGAAGGGAAAGGATTTGATGGATTTTGAAGTATTCGTGACATCCCGTAGAGCCGTATAATGCAACAGTATTGACAGCCCACCCATGAACTCCTTGGGGGTATCGTATTGGCCTTCGGGGAGAGTGAGTCGGGTGTTTTTGCCTTCGTAGGTCACCTCGTACCACACTTCATTGGCTCGCACGTTGTACCACGAGTAATGGTATTGGATATCCACGAGGCCACATTCCCAGCGTCCAGGTAAATGCAACGGTTGCGGTAACTGGGTGACGTACTTGGCCAAGGTGTTGTTAGGAAACACATCCAGCGAACGATTACTTGGTAGGGTGAGGTAAAACATGGCGGCTGAGCTGTCATGTTGCTGCTGTTGGTTTTAATAGGTGTTCCAGGCCTTGGGCGGTTTTGTCTGGCGTCGTGTTCGTCGCGGTGACATGCTACGTGTCACGGCTCTGGAAATGTAGGGTGTCCTGATCGAGGATGGTTTTTTAAAGGTCTGAAAAGAAGGTGCCCGTTGTGGTGGTGGTGTTTTGGGGAGTGACTCCGGTTCCCATTCGGCTTCCCAAGAAGGTAGTGGGCCACTCGGCGATTGCTGGGTCCGCTGCATAAAGGCCCAGCGGTGGGGATTCCCCACCAGTTCCTGTGGTACATGCATGTCTTTCAAGCCTTGAGCGAAGATCTCCCATCCTCGAGGATCCGTGTGCGACCTGCGTTGACGCATCAGGTCATTCACTAAATCCATCATGTGGGCCATGAACGTCATGTACCGTTGAAGCGTCTCATTGTACTGTTGTACTTTCTCACTGTCGCTTAACCCCGGTCTATGTAAGATCTGTTGCATCCCTCCATCGAGGGTGTTTTTTATGGTCTTCACCGTAGGTGGCACAGGGTAGGGCGATTGGAGGTTTTGAAGGAACCGTGGTTCGACGAGGACCATTTTTTTCGTGTGGTTCATTGTTGGCCGAAGAGTTCACCCAATACTGGACCCAACACGGAAGCGGCCAACGGTGCTAAGATGACCCCAAGAAAGCCGCCTTTCTGTAACACCTTTTTCTTTTGTGTTTGAGGGACCCGCTTCTGGACTAGGGTTCGGAGATCTGTCTTATGCTTGGGCAACTTTGTCTTCTGAGCCGAAGTCAGTGGAACGTTGCCTTTAAACAGGTTGTACCCGATCCCGCACAGACAGCGTACAAGGTCAGGGTCTGCACCGCGTACAATGGTTCGGACCAACTCGGGCGGGGCCGTCTTCAATACACGGAGTGTGGGAGCGCGCTTCCGTACTCGCGCAGACATCATGTACAACTAATGCTTGAACCCACAACTCTACCCTTTTTATCTACCTCAGAGAACAGAGACAAAGTCAACCATGCTGTGGTATTCATTCTTTTTATTATCTCCATCATCAAACACACACAGCCCAGCTGGGAGAGCCGGTCCGTAGTCGAAGGTGGTCGGGGGTGGCTTGCTTGAGGTCGAAGAGCATATACCCGTGCTCAGGGGTTGTCGCATCTTTGAAGGCTTTCAACGCAAACGGCGTGCGGCCGGGATACATCTGTCTCGCCAGGTGCAGCACTTGAGTGGTGTCTCTCGGGTTTTTGAAGACCACCAGGTAGTGGGCATTTAAGTTGATGTTTCGATGTTCTTTGTTTTTACTGAACAGATTCTGCACAATGTAGATGATGCTGAGCCGTCGATGATGGCTGCCTTTGGTAAAGAGTTGGGTGACCCGCGCATCCGTCTCCGCCATGAGATCATCCAGAACCACCAAAGTGTCGGGTTCCAAATCGGCCAGGTTAGGTAGGCATTCCACGAACGTGATGTGGGGCATTGCTGCATACGCTGCCTGCCATTCTCCGTAACACCACACGACTCGGGCAATGGGTGGGGTGATCATGCTGTCGGCCTGTTGAAGGAGCTTCCTGACGAAGTGCGTTTTGCCGGAGCCCGTCGGTCCTGCGATGACGCAAGTGACGGGATGCTGCCACCGAGGGTCCATGGTTCGAGCTGTATGCCCTGTCGTGGTAACCCGCTCTTGTAAATTTGGTACGAGTGAACTGGAGTGGTGGTAGTGGTGGGTACAACGTCGGTCGTCGTTGTCTGTTTACTGTGAGGGATGATGGTGGTGGGTACAACGTCGGTCGTCGTTGTCTGTTCACTGTGAGAGATGAAATCCGGTGGGTTTTCAGACGTAGTGGGTGTTCTTGGTGTAGGTGTGGAGCTTGGTGTGGAGCGCGTTGTGGCTTGTACACGGGGTGTGGTGATGACTGGGCTCGATACGGGGTTAACTGGTGCTATCTGTAGACCGGTTCCACTCACAGCTGGTGTTCTCAGTTGGTTAAGTAGCGTGCTGACATAGGCTACGTCGTAAAACACACCTCCGTACAACACAGTCAGCAGGGTTAGCACTATCACCACAAAGCACACTTGCGCTTTGCGCGTTTTGGGAGACGCTGTGTTCAGAGGCAGCTGCTGTTTGTCCATAGCACCGTGGTCAAACGTGGAATGAAGGATGGCGGCAGTGGTATCTGGCTTTATAGTCGTTTCACCTGGTTGGCAGCGACCCAGGAATTGAAGGAACTGGGCCAGCCTTGCCATTTTACGAAATGAAACAGTTTGCCACGTCGATGTTCCGTTTTCAAAATCTGCTTCACCGTGTAGTAGTCTTCCTGTGTTTTTACGACAGGCTGTAATTCCGTCTCGTAAAATGTCCCTAGCAACGGTCCCCTTGAAGACTCGCTGCTGTCGGGGTAGGCGCCGTTTAATCAGGAAGTGCTCATAGCTCCAGTTGGACAAGTAACTTTTCTCGAACTTGCCCTTGAATTTACTGATCCGTACAGGGTCCCCGACCTTCGGCGTTCGCTGCGATTGCCTGGGGTACAAGACACACCGGACTTGGGCTTCATTGCGTTGGGTCACGGTAATGGGGGCTCTATCTATACTCCGGTGATAGGCTCGATGCTGGAGATACTGGACACCGTGAATGCCTTGAGATGGGCACATCGTCAACGCCCCAACACACAATGGGTGGTAGAGAGGGTAACCAATGTCACGTTTTTCCTTACCAAGCTGACCGATCACCCCATCGCTTGAATGCGTCACCCGTGCACATACCATACTCTCTATGTCTACATGCTGATCGTTGACTTGAGCTCAGTAAACACTTGTACCTAATGTGACGATGCGTTAAATAATAAAACATGGTGTTTGATATTTCAATTTGTTTTGCTGTGAACATACTAAACATACCCAGGGCTGCTTCCCCAGCATGGGTATGATGTAACATTGGGGATAATAAACTATATAAACATTGTTGAACTTGTTGTTTTTCACGACAATCGCTATCCGATTGCATAATACAGCACAGACGCGCGCTGCGGCATCAGATCGCCCCTGGGCGCACGCGCGCTGCGGCCGGGCCGGGAACCCCCCCACAGACAGGTCGGTACATGCATTCCTATCCACAAGTCACACACACCGGAAGTGACGTCATACCCCTCATTTTACATGCACCCATCCATGACTGGATGCCCCTTCACGAATGCTTCACTTTGATACCCCATTCGACTCCATCGGACCATTCGTGGCTCACCTAAACCCTAAAACGTCTATTTCTACACCCGTTTCCCACAATTCCCTGTCTGCGCATGAGCAGAATGTGGATCACGGCCGAGACACAATCGGATGCCCCCTCACCTAAGCGTCACAGTGATACCTCACTCAACTCCATCGGCCCACACGGGGCTCACCTCGATCCCAAAACGTCTATTTCCATACCCTTTGTCTATTGCGCATGCGCAGAATGACGATATTCCGACCCCACATCCACTCATTGGGATGCCCCCCACATAGGCTTCACATGGATACCTCATACGACTCCATCGACCACTAGTGGCTCCCCTCGATCCCAACACGGCTATTTCCATACCCTTGGTCTACCGCGCATGCGCAGGATGACCCTATTCCAAGCCCACATCCACCCCGTCGGATGCCCCCTCATATAGGCTTCACATTGCTACCTCACACGACCCCATCGACCCACTAGTGGCCCCTAGGCCCCAAAACGTCTATTTCCATACCATTGGTCTACTGCGCATGCGCAGAATGACCATATTTCAACCCACACCCACCCCATCAGACGCCCCTTTACGAATGCTTCACTTTGATACCTCATACGACCCCATCGGACAATGCAGCGTATTTGAATTCTGGGGACTACTTTTCTTCCGCGGAAGCTTTTTCCCCCGACCGCATCACCACCAGGCCATATTACCATGATTACCGCGGAGGAATACACACCCCCGATTCACCCAGACCGGAAGTGACGTCATACGGGACTGGTGGCACCCTCCACAAATCCTCCACAAGCAAGAGGTCAAACAAAGGTGAAGTTGACTCGTCCCGCTCTTATACTACTACTCCCGCCGACTCCGCGGGCCATCGATGGCAGAGTCGTCTAAGGGGCTTCGCTGGTGCCTGCTAGCCTCAGGCTAACCGGCAAGGGTTCGAGCCCAACTGTTCCATGTGTGAAAATTTGTCAGTTACGAGTCGAAGGGCGGTGGTTCTTACGGTGGCCCATAGGGGACATCAGCTTTTTCAATTAGTTTTTGACGTTTTTAATTAGTTTTCCTCATTTTCTTGTGTATTTTCTCAATTTTTCGCCTATTTTCTACAAACAGATTCTAGTTTATAACATAATTTCTTTACATTTCTGTAATTTCTAGCAACGTTGTCAGAAATATCTGTATTATATATTCACCGAAAACCAAAGAAAACTCTTGGAAACGTTTACACCGCGGTGGAAACCTTTACACCGCGGTGGAAACCTTTACACCGCGGAGAAAACCTTTACACCGCGGTGGAAACCTTTACACCGCGGTGGAAACCTTTACACCGCGGTGGAAACCTTTACACCGCGGTGGAAACCTTTACACCGCGGTGGAAACCTTTACACCGCGGTTTACACCGCGGTGGAAACCTTTACACCGCGGAGAAAACCTTTACACCGCGGTTTACACCGCGGTGGAAACCTTTACACCGCGGTGGAAACCTTTACACCGCGGTGGAAACCTTTACACCGCGGTGGAAACCTTTACACCGCGGTGGAAACCTTTACACCGCGGAGAAAACCTTTACACCGCGGTGGAAACCTTTACACCGCGGAGAAAACCTTTACACCGCGGTGGAAACCTTTACACCGCGGTGGAAACCTTTACACCGCGGTGGAAAAGTTTACCTACTCAACCCTACTTAATGTTACTGCGTAGGGACGCCGACCGACTGCGGATCTATTAACTTTACTTAACGCTACTTAACCTTACGCAGTAGCTTTAATTAAGTAGGGACGCTGATTAACCCTCGTCAACTAAGTAGGGACGCCTTGCCAGGGTAGGTACGTTTGGACGTTTTAGGCTTTAATAAATTCCTTTTAAAAAACTAAGAGAGGATTAGAGCTAATTTCACCGGTATCGTGATCAGTGACTCCGATAATACTTTATAACGAAGTTTGGATCAAATCCGCGAACGTTTAATTTCGACCCAAAATTTCAGCCAAGGGGGGTACCCTTGGCGTTATTATTTATTCTTAATTATCACAATACATGTTTCAGGGTCGTTAATCGCCACATGGCGTTGCCCGATCGCGCGACTTGGACGCCATCCCGAAGCGATCGTAAAAAAACCCGGGTCGATTAAAAATATATAAAAATAACGATATTTACCAAAAAAATATGGCCCTGAACATTTCATTTGATAAAAGTTGATTTAAAAATAATTTCATTTATAGCATATTTACAAAATTTTAATAATTGAAATAAATTAAATATAAATTACTAATCATTAAAACATGCATATTAAAATATTAATAATTAAATCAGAAGACTTTCCTGTTTTATTTTTTATATGTTTTTGGAAGAAAGCCAATTATTATATTTACAAAATTGTAATAATTGAAATAAATTAAATATAAATTATGTATAAAGAAACAGATGGTGAACACATAATTATAGAATTACAGTAATTACATTGCATTATTGGCAGGATGAGCAAAGGGGGCTAGATGCTGTATGGGTGCAGGTCCAGCCACTTCCTGTAGCTGGGCCAGCACAAACAGCATCCAGCCCTCTTTGTTGCATCCGCCAGCGACCTAAATCGAAGGGCCGCGCCCATAATATACTGTCGGATACAATGCACACACATTTTGTGTGTACAGTGCATCCGTAATAGATAAATCCTCGTTTTCTCACAAAGAACACATGCGTTAGGGTTATTAGGTTTCATTTTGGTAAATCTGGAGCACAGCCTTGTGGTCATATCATCCAAGTTGTCACATGAACAGGTACAATAAAAGAGTACCTGAGATACAACACATATCATGAATCGCTAGATTCTTGGTATGTGCTTTAGAATAGGTTTACCAGAAGACTATTCTGTGAAGTCATGTTACGCAGTCAGTATATCGGCACCTCTTCCCACTTCCCTTATATGTGTTGTAATTTTTACCTGTATATGGCGAGATTCTGCTGGTGGACGTTTCGTCCCCGAGGCCCGCCCCCTGTACAGACCTTTTGGTCTTTGATATATGTTGGCATTTGTGGGAAGTTGATGCTGGGTCGACATCGGGCCTTACAGACTAATCTTTTGCGTTAAATGCCGTCATTTACATCTGACGACGATACAGCTCACCAATCTCCAATGTACGAGTTGTCACAGCGAAACAGCTCACCAGTTACCAGTATACGAGTTGTCAGAGCATTTCCACCATAGCTCTCTATATTTGTATCTAATACCGCTTATGCCGGTGCTAGGGGCCGTGTGGTCATATCATCCAAGTTGCCACATGAACAGGTACAATAAAAACGTACCTGAGATACAACACATATCATGAATCGCTAGATTCTTGGTATGTGCTTTAGAATAGGTTTACCAAAAGACTATTCTGTGAAGTCATGTGACGCAGTCAGTATGTCGGCACCTCTTCCCACTTCCCTTATATGTGTGGTAATTCCTATCTCTAAGCTAGGGTATATCAATTTCTGTTGTCGTCGACTGCAAATTTTATGCCTCACATAAAAAATGCCTTTTTTCAGAAATCTCAACAGAAATCCATGTTTTGGCCAATTGTGAATCGAAAAACACCAAACACCAATCGACCCTTAATTAAGAAAACGACAAACAGAAATAGCATAATTTTACACCTACACTTTGGTCTTTTCTTTTTAGCTCTACTGGTCTTAATATCCAATCAATTTTCCCCAAATTTCAGAATATAATCATCCTGTTAGGGTAGAATCAGAAGTATAAAATGGTTAGCCTTCTTGGAATATTTATATTCAAAGTCTTTGCTCATCTATCTACCCTTTTTTCCTTGAAAATACATATATAGATTTACCAGCGTCTGATCCGTCATTCATAATTCAGCCGTCGTCCATTAGAGAATATCCGCGTCCATAATCCAAAGACCTATTCCATATTCCATATAACGGTATTAGTACCAAATTCAAACAGACAATTATAGTATACATAAACATAGGCTTGTTTCCTCCAAAAGAGAAGCGGTCAACAGTTTTCAATGATGCCGGCAAGACATCATGATGTTCCAAAGATATCAAATCCGTATCGCTGATCAATTCTTAATCCATAAAATCAAATCTTAAATCTTTAATCATATTTTTAGTCCTACAATTTGGTCTTTTCTTATTAGCTCTGCTGGTCTTAATAGCCAAAGAATTTCCCCCAAATTTCAGAATATTATCATTCTGTTTGGGTAGAATCAGGAGTACAAAAAAGGTTACCTTCTTGGAATATTTCTATTCAAAACCTTTCTTCATCTATCTAGCCTTTTCCCCTTCAAAATATGTGCATTGGAGGCAAAATAACCCTAGCCTTCTTGGAATAGTTCTGTTCAAAGTTTCTGATAATCTATTTGGCCTAAATACATGTAAAATGACAAAATATGCATTATATTTACCTGTAGAAAAACCAGTTTTGCTCCAATCTTGCAAAAATTTAGCACACTAGTTCTAAATTGGGTGTACTAATTTTTTATCTATGACGGAATTGTATTCACCTATGTCCAACAGTTTAATTGCGCAATTTTTGGAGGAATTCCACCAATCTTGGATACGAAGGACTTTCGCGGATGCTGATTACAAATCTGTTTTGCAAAATTCGAATTAGTTTCGGAGTTATGGCCCTTGAAAAATCGATTTTTGACCAACTTTTAAATTAAGAAAAATCATACAAAAACCATAAAGAATTTCCGAGAAATTTTACGGTGAAAATGTTTGTATTCCTTGATACTATTTTTAGCATATTTTTATATATCGTTATCTAAAGGTTCGATTTTCGACATCTCCCGTCAAGGCGACCTATGGTTTTATGGAACGATAAGCGTACTACGTCTGTATTTCGTGCATAAGATCTACAAAACCTGGAAACCTCAGGTATTTTGGCTTGTGTTCGTTAGTACAAGATCCTGGCTGCTGGAAATGGGTCACTAGGGCCCTGGCAACAAAAAATTATCGGATATACACTCGAAAATTCCATATACACTTTTCACTGAAACGCATACACTTTTCACTGAAACGCATGCAGATGTGCAACTTGTTTTCGAGAAACCGTGAACGTCGAGGCCATTCTAAAGTATTACCGAGATCGCTAATCACGAAACTGTGGTTAGAATTGACCTTCACCTCGACCTTGATCTCGAAATGGCCCTTACCAAAAAATCTTGTAAGATCTTGTATGATTTGAAATTTCTTACAAGATCTTGTAAGATCTTACAAGACAGTTTTTTTGTCCTACACGATCTTACAAGATCTTGAAGAACAAAGCTGGCTGTCCTACAAGATCTTGTAAGATCCTGTGGGACAGCTGTCCTACATGATCTTGTAAGAATAAGTTTGCCTGTAGGACAAAAAATCAGTTTGCTTTTGGAAAGTATTTTTACAAGTCAGTTTTACAGAATATCCACAACATTGGATCTCCAGTTGAAGATATGGTTAGCACTTTCTCTTTTAAAAATCGAAAAACACCAAACACCAATCGACCCTTAATTAAGAAAACGGCAAACAGAAATAGCATAATTTTACACCTACATTTTGGTCTTTTCTTTTTAGCTCTACTTGTCTTAATATCCAATCAATTTTCCCCAAATTTCAGAATATAATCATCCTGTTAGGGTAGAATCAGAAGTATAAAATAGTTAGCCTTCTTGGAATATTTATATTCAAAGTCTTTGCTCATCTATCTACCCTTTTTTCCTTGAAAATACATATATAGATTTACCAGCGTCTGATCCGTCATTCATAATTCAGCCGTCGTCCATTAGAGAATATCCGCGTCCATAATCCAAAGACCTATTCCATATTCCATATAACGGTATTAGTACCAAATTCAAACAGACAATTATAGTATACATAAAAATAGGCTTGGTTTCCTCCAAAAGAGAAGCGGTCAACAGTTTTCAATGATGCCGACAAGACATCATGATGTTCCAAAGATATCAAATCCGTATCGCTGATCAATTCTTAATCCATAATATCAAATCTTAAATCTTTAATCATATTTTTAGTCCTACAATTTGGTCTTTTCTTATTAGCTCTGCTGGTCTTAATAGCCAAAGAATTTTCCCCAAATTTCAGAATATTACCATTCTGTTAGGGTAGAATCAGGAGCACAAAAAAGGTTACCTTCTTGGAATATTTCTATTCAAAATCTTTCTTCATCTATCTGCCCTTTTCCCCTTCAAAATACATGCATTGGAGGCAAAATAACCCTAGCCTTCTTGGAATATTTCTGTTCAAAGTTTCTGATAAGCTATTTGGCCTAAATACATGTAAAATGACAAAATATGCATTATATTTACCTGTAGAAAAACCAATTTTGCTCCAATCTTGCAAAAATTTAGCACACTAGTTCTAAATTGGGTGTACGTCATTCACATTTAAAGGTTTTGCCGAACTAATTTTTTTATCTATGACGGAATTGTATTCACCTATGTCCAAAAGTTTAATTTCGCAGTTTTTGGAGGAATTCCACCAATCTTGGATACGAAGGACTTTCGCGGATGCTGATTACAAATCTGTTTTGCAAAATTCGAATTAGTTTCGGAGTTATGGCCCTTGAAAACTCGATTTTTGACCAACTTTTAAATTAAGAAAAATCATACAAAAACCATAAAGAATTTCCGAGAAATTTTACGGTGAAAATGTTTGTATTCCTTGATACTATTTTTAGCATATTTTTATATATCGTTATCTAAAAGTTCGATTTTCGACATCTCCCGTCAAGGCGACCTATGGTTTTATGGAACGATAAGCGTACTACGTCTGTATTTCGTGCATAAGATCTACAAAACCTGGAAACCTCAGGTATTTTGGCTTGTGTTCGTTAGTACAAGATCCTGGCTGCTGGAAATGGGTCACTAGGGCCCTGGCAACAAAAAATTAACGGATATACACTCGAAAATTCCATATACACTTTTCACTGAAACGCATACACTTTTCACTGAAACGCATGCAGATGTGCAACTTGTTTTCGAGAAACCGTGAACGTCGAGGCCATTCTAAAGTATTACCGAGGTCGCTAATCACGAAACTGTGGTTAGAATTGACCTTCACCTCGACCTTGATCTCGAAATGGCCCTTACTAAAAAATCTTGTAAGATCTTGTATGATTTGAAATTTCTTACAAGATCTTGTAAGATCTTACAAGACAGTTTTTTTGTCCTACACGATCTTACAAGATCTTGAAGGACAAAGCTGGCTGTCCTACAAGATCTTGTAAGATCCTGTAGGACAGCTGTCCTACATGATCTTGTAAGAATAAGTTTGCCTGTAGGACAAAAAATCAGTTTGCTTTTGGAAAGTATTTTTACAAGTCAGTTTTACAGAATATCCACAACATTGGATCTCCAGTTGAAGATATGGTTAGCACTTTCTCTTTTAAAAATCGAAAAACACCAAACACCAATCGACCCTTAATTAAGAAAACGGCAAACAGAAATAGCATAATTTTACACCTACACTTTGGTCTTTTCTTTTTAGCTCTACTTGTCTTAATATCCAATCAATTTTCCCCAAATTTCAGAATATAATCATCCTGTTAGGGTAGAATCAGAAGTATAAAATAGTTAGCCTTCTTGGAATATTTGTATTCAAAGTCTTTGCTCATCTATCTACCCTTTTTTCCTTGAAAATACATATATAGATTTACCAGCGTCTGATCCGTCATTCATAATTCAGCCGTCGTCCATTAGAGAATATCCGCGTCCATAATCCAAAGACCTATTCCATATTCCATATAACGGTATTAGTGCCAAATTCAAACAGACAATTATAGTATACATAAAAATAGGCTTGTTTCCTCCAAAAGAGAAGCGGTCAACAGTTTTCAATGATGCCGACAAGACATCATGATGTTCCAAAGATATCAAATCCGTATCGCTGATCAATTCTTAATCCATAATATCAAATCTTAAATCTTTAATCATATTTTTAGTCCTACAATTTGGTCTTTTCTTATTAGCTCTGCTGGTCTTAATAGCCAAAAAAATTTCCCCAAATTTCAGAATATTATCATTCTGTTAGGGTAGAATCAGGAGTTCAAAAAAGGTTACCTTCTTGGAATATTTCTATTCAAAATCTTTCTTCATCTATCTACCCTTTTCCCCTTCAAAATACATGCATTGGAGGCAAAATAACCCTAGCCTTCTTGGAATATTTCTGTTCAAAGTTTCTGATAAGCTATTTGGCCTAAATACATGTAAAATGACAAAATATGCATTATATTTACCTGTAGAAAAACCAATTTTGCTCCAATCTTGCAAAAATTTAGCACACTAGTTCTAAATTGGGTGTACGTCATTCACATTTAAAGGTTTTGCCGAACTAATTTTTTATCTATGACGGAATTGTATTCACCTATGTCCAAAAGTTTAATTTCGCAGTTTTTGGAGGAATTCCACCAATCTTGGATACGAAGGAATTTCGCGGATGCTGATTACAAATCTGTTTTGCAAAATTCGAATTAGTTTCGGAGTTATGGCCCTTGAAAACTCGATTTTTGACCAACCTTTAAATTAAGAAAAATCATACAAAAACCATAAAGAATTTCCGAGAAATTTTACGGTGAAAATATTTGTATTCCTTGATACTATTTTTGGCATATTTTTATATATCGTTATCTAAAAGTTCGATTTTCGACATCTCCCGTCAAGGCGACCTATGGTTTTATGGAACGATAAGCGTACTACGTCTGTATTTCGTGCATAAGATCTACAAAACCTGGAAACCTCAGGTATTTTGGCTTGTGTTCGTTAGTACAAGATCCTGGCTGCTGGAAATGGGTCACTAGGGCCCTGGCAACAAAAAATTAACGGATATACACTCGAAAATTCCATATACACTTTTCACTGAAACGCATACACTTTTCACTGAAACGCATGCAGATGTGCAACTTGTTTTCGAGAAACCGTGAACGTCGAGGCCATTCTAAAGTATTACCGAGGTCGCTAATCACGAAACTGTGGTTAGAATTGACCTTCACCTCGACCTTGATCTCGAAATGGCCCTTACCAAAAAATCTTGTAAGATCTTGTATGATTTGAAATTTCTTACAAGATCTTGTAAGATCTTACAAGACAGTTTTTTTGTCCTACACGATCTTACAAGATCTTGAAGGACAAAGCTGGCTGTCCTACAAGATCTTGTAAGATCCTGTAGGACAGCTGTCCTACATGATCTTGTAAGAATAAGTTTGCCTGTAGGACAAAAAATCAGTTTGCTTTTGGAAAGTATTTTTACAAGACAGTTTTACAGAATATCCACAACATTGGATCTCCAGTTGAAGATATGGTTAGCACTTTCTCTTTTAAAAATGGCAGGCATATTATCATGATATAAACCAAAATTGTACTTCCCTCTACTGAATCAATCATATGGAGAACCTCATCTGTTTCACTCAAGTAAGAAAATTGTTCTTGAAAATTAAGAAAATCTATCTGATAATAGTTTACCCTCAAACCTGATTGGGAAATTCTGTCAAAGTAGTACATTTGTTTTGCAGTATGTTATATAAACGATAATACAAGTTATCAATATAAATATTTTGGCGTTTGGATACAGCGACAAAGTGGGACGAATTCTTCAATGAATAACAACAACAACTTGAATTGTAAAATACATAAACTTTACGTAAGACTTCAGAGATCATATTAGTGACATATATTTTTATTTCCCCCATTATTCCTAACTTTAGAGAAGATTTGCATTTGTTTTGTAGCGCACTTTGAATGTGTGTATTTTCTCTTTCGCGCGGTTGTTCTCAACGATTTTGTTATTGTTGGAAATGTCATTTCCTGCTGAATTCATATGTGGTAAATGCTCCAATGGATGGGCAACATAACGAGAGATATGATTGGATAGAAAAAGCGGTTGGCTAAAGGTCAAATTTTCTTCGCTTCGCCCGCGTTCGTCTCCGGCGATCTGATTGACTGAGGGACGTCGCGTGAGAAAAACGGATCATTGTGATTGGTTGATGTGACGGTTCAGTCACAGCTGCAAGCCATAGGAAGCGTGTACTGACGAAAACATGGGATCTTTACCGACGAATGCGTTAGAAAACTTTGAGAATAAAGTGTGGGGTACATTTGGAGGATTTCATCCGCATGCGATGATTTGATGGTTCTCCAAACATGTTATACTCCAGAAATAAGACCGATTTGAATGGAATTACCTTTCTGACGCAGCCTTTTGGACATGGTAATTTCACAGTTACCGTACGCGAATGAGTTTTAAGCAGGACGATGTCGCATGTGGTCGTCTCCCTTACCGCTTTGCAGTGTACACTTCCAGATTCAGAGTGGTTGCAGTGTAGTTGCCTTGTAACCTTCAAACACACTGCAACATCAGAAAAATAACAGCCACAATGCAGACACACTTCCTGGACTTTGCCAGTTTTATGTAAAACACTGGGACACTGCAGGCACACTGCAGGAACTTAAAGACATTTCCCATCTTAGATTGCTAAGTTTCTACGTATGATCGTGTCATGCGTTCGGATGATGGACATTTCCACATAGAACATTTCATTGGCTCACATAATTTGTGCAGTTATGTGATGATAGGTCAGTGATTCATTTATACCTGTACTTCTAAATTAATATAATAAATATATAGATGTATATAGCTTTCTTCAAAGTAGAAAAATAAAATGTTCTCTGCTGGGTTTTGTAATACAGAGGATTTCGAAACACAATTTCATACCGAGTGGTGTTCTTATTACCCTGTTACAAATGTTACTGGTCATATTGATTTTTCATGAAAAAATTATTGGAATTTTCTCACAAACTTTTAAAGTTACATAATGTTATAAATTAGCACTTTACAAGTTTCAATGAGCTTAATTACAAGCGTCTAGTCCGTCATTCATAATCCAGCCGTCGTCCATTTGAGAATATCCCAGCTGAAAGTTGGTTCATTACATTGATTTCATTCAGTGACATCAAATCTCATGTTATTTGCATAAAATCAATAAAAATCAGATTTGAACTTCACACTTTAAAATAGCTGCAACCGTGTGAGACATTTACACCGTGATTAATGACATATTACTCAGAACTGTGAACACTTTCATGGGTTTTAATTCGAATAAAATAAAGATATTAATAATATCAATCTCTCTACATAGTGTTATCAAAATAGTATCATATGTCTTTAAGAAATCTTGTTGAATTTAGATTTTATAATAAAATTAATAAGTTTAATAAATAATTAATTAATAATCAGTCCAATCCAAAGATTTTATAATAAAATTGGACATAACGAAGAAAATAATTTTAGAAGAATACATCAGTTCTAACATGATTTTCAAGAAAATAATGTCCATTAATGAATACTCTACCCTCTTCATTATCACCAATTATATACAGATAATATTATTCTATTTTCCTGGTAGTCTATTACAGAAGCAATTGACTTGCTGGCATTAATTCAACAATTTGAGGAGAGTTATCTCCCCTGTACCGGTATATTTTAATTGGCCACTGGTGGCGCCACCGTGCTGTCATATGAGAACAACAACAACAGCAGAAAATCACGCAGGATAGAGTGCAAAAAGCAATTTGTTCATGTTAAGCTGGAACTGTTCAGGTTTAAAGAACTGTACTGCAGATGATGATGAGCGAAGCTACATGTAGTGATGGTAAGTAAGTTATAAATATAATTATGTTATAACTTAATTAACAAAACAATTCTAATTTCTAGTTAAACTCAGAATGTTGTAATGTGGACCCTCTATGAGCTTTAGCTATCAACAAGTTTCTCTCCATATACTTGGCATATTAAACAATTGATAGTCTTCTCAGTAACTACTGCAGCACTTCACCTTATATTTGCAGTCAAAATTAATGACTCATTTAGCCTGGATTTCACAAAGAAATATCCATAACTCGATCTCTCTCAATATCCCTTTCAGATCTACCCAGGTTCATCAAGGCAGTGTGAATTGCCATTGTTGCATTGTCAGCTGGAAAAGCCCAGGCTTGGGGACCTCATGTGAAGATTGGCCATGCACCCCTGGGGGAAATCCCCCGGAGGGTGAGATATATAGGTTATATCACACCACTGCTTGTGTATTTTCTGTTCATGTCAAACAGTAGGATTTCCCTTGCTAGGAAGTTGGAGGGTGGGGGGGGGGGGGGTTAGCTCTCAATAAATCAGTTGACATCCTCACTTGTTGTTTTGAAATGTTTATTGTTTCCTGCTTATATTTCCAGAAGATTTGAGAATATTTCCACACCAAAGTTCTGATGAAATCACAAAGGAATATTTATTCAAATAGATTGATAACAAATACACTGTTGGCATAACCGATATTTGCTATGATAAAAATGTGACCAGGAAAAGCAGGATAAATTATGATTAGATTTCCTATCACTATAACCATGATAACAGGCTATATTTTAATTGTCTATTTATTGCACTATTCTTGACCAAGGCTAAGGATTGCTGCATAATTCAATTGTACATCTGTACCCACATCTTGAAAAATGAGAACATTTCATTCGTTCATTTCATTTAAAACGTTTTAAACAATTTTTTCTCCTCAGATGCAACCCATCTGACATGTTCGAGGCGTACATTTCATCTTTAAATTGCAAATGTCTCACACATCAATCATCTTGATGGTCTTTTTTATTAATATTTATCCGGGTTTAAAGATCTGCAAATGAACTATTGAACTGTTTTGAATTTTAGTATGGATTGTTTTATTTACGGCGTGTCGATTTTTATTTAAGTAGCCAGCCAAGCCAATATTTTTCTGTCACAACAAACAATTTATTTATATATTTACTATTTCTCAGGTTGTCTTGTCCGGTAATATCAGGATGTCTAAGACTGCACTCTCTACGATTAACCGTAGTGACCCCTGGCGGATGGTGATGGATCTGATGTCGGCCATCTTCACCAGGGAAGAGATGGCAACTCATTCCTTGACCGGCGCAAAGTCGAATGAGAACAAGACTGGCGAATGCACGCCGCCAATTGACCAGGAAAAAATAACTGCTATACAAAGTAACGTAGTGTAATTTCTCAATTTCTAACTCTCATGTATTATTTCTTTAATTTAGTTCTCGAAGTTAATTGCTTTGTGTGTGCAGTTACATCTACCTTTATTTGATTGTTTCAAAATATTTAAATGTCCTAGTAAACCTTCTAAATCAATAACATCACATTTCTATGATATTTTAATGCAAATCATCCTGGTTATCGTCACATTCACTAATATCAGGAATACGCCAGTTGAATGTAGTGTAATATTTTTAAAAAATTTCTAATCATACTTTTTCGCTAATGTCACAACAATTTTATACCATTCTACCCATTTAAATTATGAGGATAACCTCTGAATAGTTTCAGGATAACTTGACACATTGATAACTTGATAACAATTTCTTTGCTAATTTGATGACTTTTCATTTTTTATAGATTACTGCCAGAAGAAGTTTCCCTGTACCAGCAAGGTGATTTTGGACGTGATGAAATCAAAATTGAATGGGGAGCTAAAAAGTTATAAAAGACACTTGATCTGTTGAGAAAAAACATGGATGCCTTGGACTTTGGATGCTACGTGCATGTGCTGGTTGCTATTCTCTATAAATGTTTCTATTTTATATAATAAAATGTATGACATGACAACATTTTTTTTTTTTTTTTTTTTTTTTTTTTTTTTTTTTTAATCTTCTTTTTATTTACAACAGGGATTAGCAAATACATATCACACTGACAAAACTTAGAACTAATGAGTGCAGTAACTGTAGAGTGACACAGAAATATTTACAGATTTATGTATACAATGTGACTGAGTGCGAATAAACATATGAACACATATGCAAGTCGTACCAAAATACATATAGAAATTACAGAGCAATAATAAAAATAATAATAAAAAAAGAGGGGAAAAAAAAAAAAAAAAAAGAAAAAAGAAAAAAAAAGCAAAAAAAAAGAGAGACGGGATAGAATAAATGAAAAGCTGGTAATGGTTATGAACTTGGTTTCAGGGTTTGCATTGGTCCAAGACAAAACTACATTTCTTATTATTCAGGGTAATCTGTAAAATTAGAGGAATATATTAATCCATGGTTCCCATAGCTGATTAAATTTGTCTATTTCTGAGTTTTTTATAGCAATAAATTTCTCAATTTCAAATTGATTTGATATGAGCTTTTGAGCTCCAAAAATGTTCGGTTTATTTTTTTTTAGCCTAGACTGATAAATGTAGTATTTTGTAACCAGAAGAATGAAATTAAAAACTTTTGTTAATCCGGAGGGATAATTTTCTCCAAAGATTACTGATTTTAATGGAAGTTTTATGTTAATTTTCGTTTTGTTCCGTAACCAATTTTCAATGTTTTTCCATACTGTTTGTACAAATTGACATTCCCAAAACAAGTGCAAAATGGTCTCCTTTTCCCCACCACAAAAGGTACAATCTTCATTATCTAACACATTTATTTTCTTTAAGAGGCAATTGGTAGCAATTATTCTGTGAAGTATGACATGACAACATAGTAATCCCTTGTGTGTATTGCTGTATATACGTTTCTGTTTTGTGTGTATAGCTGTATATACGTTTCTGTTTTATACAATAAAATGTATGAAATGACTATATAATTTGTTATGTTGACTATCTCATTCTACACGAAACGTTTCATCGTCAACCAGCAGTATATTGGACAACCCTGCACAACCATCCAGCATTATTCTATCTGTGTTAATTGACACAAATGACAGCCCTGTAGGACAACCCTGTAGGATCCTGAAGGACGGTCTTAAGATCTTGTAGAACAGTTGTAGGATTTTGTGAGATCCTGCAGGACAGTCTTGTAGGATCTTGTAAGGTCCTGTAGGACAGTCTTGTAGGATCTTGTAAGATCCTGTAGGACAGTCTTGTAAGATCCTGTAGGACAGTCTTGTAGGATATTGTAAGATCCTGTAGGACAGTCTTACAAGAAAAAGGCCAAAATCTTACAAGACTGTCCTACAAGATATCACAGGACACTTTCTTGTAAGATCTTACAAGAATTTTTGGTTACGGGGAGTATCGAACATTTAGGCATGACTTTGACCTTGTCTGAAGGTCAAGGATATAGGCGAACGTCCTTGACCTTTTGATATGTCATGACTCCGTGACCTGTGCGTTATCTATGACCTAAAACTTGACCTCTGACCCCAGATCAAACTTTGCGATAGTGCATTTTGATGGTGCTATTGCATTTTTTACCGCCAGGTCGGAGGTCAAAGTCGTGGTCATAGGTTAACGCATAGCTCACGGGATCGTCAGGTACCAAAAGGTCAAGGTCGTCCGCCTATATCTTCTGACCTGCCGACAAGGTGAAATTCATACCTAAATGTTTGATACTCGATTTCGAGGTTAAGGTCGAGGTCATGGTCAATTCTGACCGCGAATTCGTGATCATTGACCCAGATAATACTTATATACTGATTTTCAAGTCAATCGGCGAAGGTGTAATTTTGATCTTCAGAAACGCCTTTGACGAAAATTTTGGTCGAAACTGAAGTTTCGAGAATTTGATCCACACTTCGTTCCAAAGTATTATTGCGGTTACTAATCATGAATCCGCCGTCACAATTGACCTTGACCTCGACCTTGACCTCGAAATCGAGTATTGAACATTTAGGTATGACTTTCACCTTGTCGGAATGTCACAAGATATAGGCGGACTACCTTGCCCTTTTGTTACGTGATGAACTCATGACCTATGCATTGATTCATGACCTCGACCTTGACCTGCGACCTCGGGTTAAGAAATGCGATAGTACCATCAAAATGCACTATCGTAAATTTTTACCTGGAGTCAGATGTGAAGGTAGAGGTCATAGGTCAACGCACAGGTCACGGAGCCATCACATATCAAACGGTCAAGGTCGTCTACCTATGTCTTGTGACTTTCCGACAGGGTCAGTCATACCCAAATGTTCGATACTCCATTTCGAGGTCAAAGTCAATTCCGACCTCGGATTCGTGATCACTGACCCAGATAATACTTATATATCGATTTTCAAGTCAATCGGTGAAGGTGTAGTTTTGACCTCCAGAAACGCCAACCCCCTTGGCAAAAAATTTGATCGAAACTGAAGTTTCGAGAATTTGATCTAAACTTCGTTTCAAAGTATTATCGCGGTCACTGATCATGAATCCCTCGTCAAAATTGACCTTGACCTCGACCTTGCCCTCGAAATCGAGTATTGAACATTTAGGTATGATTTTCACCATGTCGGAATGTCACAAAATATAGGTGGACGACCTTGACCTTTTGACCTGTGATGACCTCGTGACCTGTGCGTTGACCTATGACCTCTACCTTGACATCTGACTCCAGGTAAACATTTACGATAGTGCATTTTGATGGTACTATCGCATTTTTAACCCGAAGTCGGAGGTCAAGGTCGAGGTCATGAGTCAATGTACAGGTAATGAGTTCATCATGTATCAAAAGATCAAGGTCGTCCGCCTATATCTTGTGACATTCCGACAATGTGAAAATCATACCTAAATGTTCAATACTCGATTTCGAGGACAAGGTCGAGGTCAATGTCAACTCTGACGGCGGATTCATGATCAATGACCGCGATAATACTTTGGAACGAAGTTTGGATCAAATTCTCGAAATTTCAGTTCCGACCAAAATTTTCACCAAAGGCGTTTCTGAAGGTCAAAATTACACCTTCACCGATTGACTTGAAAATCAGTATGAAAGTATTATCTGGGTCAGTGATCAAGAATTCAGAAGATATAGGCGGACGACCTTGACCTTTTGGTACCTGATGACCGCGTGACCTATGCGTTAACCTATGACCACCACCTTGACCTCCGACCTGGCGGCAAGAAATGCAATAGCATCATCAAAATGCACCATAGCAAATTTTGACCTGGGTCAGAGGTCAAGTTTTAGGTCATAGGTCAACGCACAGGTCATGGAGTCATCACTTATCAACAGGTCACGGTCGTTCGCCTATATCCTGTGACCGTCAGATAAGGTCAAACTCATACCTAAATGTTCGATACTCCATTTCGAGATCAAGGTCGAGGTGAAGGTCTAACCACAGTTTCGTGATTAGCGACCTCGGTAATACTTTAGTATGGCCTCGATGTTCACGGTTTCTCGAAAACAATTTGCACATCTGTATGGTTTTTGTATGATTTTTCTTAATTTAAAAGTTGGTCAAAAATCGATTTTTCAAGGGCCATAACTCCGAAACTAATTCGAATTTTGCAAAACAGATTTGTAATCAGCATCCGCGAAAGTCCTTTGTATCCAAGTTTGGTGGAATTCCTCTAAAAACTGCGAAATTGAACTTTTGGACATAGGTGAATGCAATTTCGTCACAGATAAAAATTTAGTTCGGGAAAACCTTTGAATGTGAATGACGTACACCTAAATTAGAACTAGTGTGCTAAATTTTGGCAAGATTGGAGCAAAATTGGTTTTTCTACAGGTAAATATAATGCATATTTTGTCATTTTACATGTATTTAGGGCAAATAGCTTATCAGAAACTTTGAACAGAAATATTCCAAGAAGGCTAGGGTTATTTTGCCTCCAATGCATGTATTTTGAAGGGTAACCTTTTTTGTACTCCTGATTCTACCCTAACAGAATGATAACATTCTGAAATTAGGGGAAAATTCTTTGGCTAGCAAGACCAGCAGAGCTAATAAGAAAAGACCAAATTGTAGGACTAAAAATATGATTAAAGATTAAGATTTGATATTATGGATTGATCAGCGATAGGGATTTGATATTTTTGGAACATCATGATGTCTTGCCGGCATCATTGAACACTGTTGACCGCTTCTATTTTGGAGGAAACAAGCCTATGTTTATGTATACTATAATTGTCTGTTTGAATTTGGTACTAATACCGTTATATGGAATATGAATAGGTCTTTGGATTATGGACGCGGATATTCTGTAATGGACGACGGCTGAATTATGAATGACGGATCAGACGCTTGTAATTCTATATATGTATTTTCAAGGAAAAAAGGGTAGATAGATGAGCAAAGACTTTGAATATAAATATTCCAAGAAGGCTAACCATTTTATACTTCTGATTCTACCCTAACAGAATGATTATATTCTGAAATTTGGGGAAAATTGATTGGATATTAAGACCAGTAGAGCTAAAAAGAAAAGTCAAAAGTGTAGGAGTAAAATTAGGATATTTCTTTTTGCCGTTTTCTTAATTAAGGATCGATTGGTGGTTGGTGTTTTTCGATTCACAATTGGTCAAAACATGGATTTCTGTTGAGATTTCTGAAAAAAAATCTTTGTGTCAGGCATAAAATTTGCAGTCGACGACAACAAAAATTGATAGGAATTACAACACATATAAGGGAAGTGGGAAGAGGTGCCGACATACTGACTGCGTCACATGACTTCACAGAATAGTCCGCCGGTAAACCTATTCTAAAGCACATACCAAGAATCTAGCGATTCATGTTATGTGTTGTATCTCAGGTACGCTTTTATTGTACCTGTTCATGTAGCAACTTGGATGATGTGACCACACGGCCCCTAGCACCGGCATAAGCGGTATTAGATACAATTATAGAGAGCTATGGTGGAAATGCTCTGACAACTCGTATACTGGTAATTGGTGAGCTGTATCGTCGTCAGATGTAAATGACGGCATTTAACGCAAAAGATTAGTCTGTAAGGCACGATGTCGACCCAGCATCAACTTCCCACAAATGCCAACATATATCAAAGACCAAAAGGTCTGTACAGGGGGCGGGCCTCGGGGACGAAACGTCCACCAGCAGAATCTCGCCATATACAGGTAAAAATTACAACACATAATAATGGAATCGGGAAGAGGTACCGACATACTGATTGCGTCGCATGACTTCACAGAATAGTCTTCTGGTAAACCTATTCTAAAGCACATACCACGAATCTAGCGATTCATGATATGTGTTGTGTCTCAGGTACGCTTTTATTGTACCTGTTCATGTGACAACTTGGATGATATGACCACAAGGCTGTGCTCCAGATTTACCAACATGAAACCTAATAACCCTAACGCTTGTGTTCTTTGTGAGAAAACGAGGATTTATCTATTACGGATGCACTGTACACACAAAATGTGTGTGCATTGTATCCGACAGTATATTCGCTGGCGGATGCAACAAAGAGGGCTGGATGCTGTTTGTGCTGGCCCAGCTAGAGGAAGTGGCTGGTCCTGCACCCATACAGCATCTAGCCCCCTTTGCTCATCCTGCCAATAATGCAATGTAATTACTGTAATTCTATAATTATGTGTTCACCATCTGTTTCTTTATACATATACATATTAAGTCCCTGGATCCCAATAAAGCCATCGGTCCCGATAATGTATCTGGGATATTACTGAAACATTGTGCCGATGAACTTTCTATCCCATTAACAATTATATTTCAGAAAGCTGTTAATACTGGGAAGTTCCCGAGTGTTTTTAAGCGTGCCAATATTGTACCAGTTTTTAAATGTGGTGACAAAACCCAAGTGGCAAACTACAGACCAATCTCACCGCTATCTCTTATTAGCAAGGTATTTGAAAGGATAATATATGATGACGTTTACAATCAAGTAAAGCAGTATATATCAGATTCACAACATGGTTTTATCAAGCACCGCTCCACGCAAACTAATCTCGTTACTTATGTTGACTATCTAGCCGAATGTTTTGACAAGACACTTCAAGTAGACTCTGTATACACAGTTTTTCGAAAGGCCTTCGATTCTGTGAACCACAGACTTCTCGTGTACAAACTAGAACGTCACGGATTCAACGGAAATATTCTCAAGCTGTTGAACTCGTATCTTACGTTACGAACCCAGTGTGTAGTAATTGACAATCATTGCTCGGACTCAGGCCCTGTATTATCAGGGGTCCCTCAAGGTTCATTACTCGGCCCGCTTCTCTTTGTTATTTATATCAACGATCTGCCCAATGTATGTTTGAACTCTAAATGCTCATTGTACGCTGACGACGCCAAACTATACAAACCAATTGGAAACATAAACGATTGTATTGAACTACAAGAAGATATTGACAGAATGAAGTTATGGTGTCGCCAGTGGAAATTAGATTTAAATGTTCTTAAGTGTCTGGTTATATCATTTACCAATAAGAGATCCACCATTGTTTTCAACTATAATATTTCTGAAACAATTCTTCCGCGGGCAGATACAGTGAATGATTTAGGTATCTTACTTAGACCAGATCTCAACTTTTGTGATCACATAAATGATGTTGTAAATAAGTCGCTTAGAATGCTTGGTTTTATGAAGCGCAACAGCGTCAATTTTAAACAAACAAACACTTTTAAGAATTTGTATTTTACTCTGATCCGTAGTCGTCTTGAATATTGTTCGGTAGTCTGGAACCCGTGGCAAAAAACACACATCGATTCATTAGAGAAAGTACAACGTAAGTTTTTAAAATATCTCTGTTTTAAGACTAAGGTTTTATACGACAGTGACAAATACTCCTCTTTGTGTATCCATTTTAACCTGCCAAACTTATGTCAACGCCGAGCCTATCTCAATATGATATTTTTACATAAATGTACATGCAGTCTTTACGACTCACCTGCTATATTATCTCAGATCTATTTAAATGCACCTGTTAGAATGCTACGCAACCCATTACATTTTAAACCCCCACGTAATCGCATCAATGTTTATAAATATTCTCCTCTTTTAAGATGTATGCATAATTTAAATTCTATTATACAGTATTCCACATCTGTCGATATATTTAGCTCGACTTGCAGCTTTAAATCAAACATCAAGAGAGCAATTTTTACTCCCCCCTCTTAGTTTGTTCATTTAGATCCTCATAAACTCTCCGTTTAACTCTCACCTTTATTTGTTCTTTTATCCATACTGTTTGAATTCTTAATTCTCGCTTATGTCTAGTCTTATCAATTGTTCAATATATTTGAATTTCCATGTACTTCTTTTAAATATGCAATGTTATTTATCCATATGTGCTTTTTATATCTGTTAATCATTCGTTATTGTTCGTTGTTATTAGGAACCTGTAAATGGGACTAGTTCCCGTAGGATCTCCTCTGAAATAAACAATAAACATACATAATTTATATTTAATTTATTTCAATTATTACAATTTTGTAAATATGATAATTGGCTTTCTTCCAAAAACATATAAAAAATAAAACAGGAAAGTCTTCTGATTTAATTATTAATATTTTAATATGCATGTTTTAATGATTAGTAATTTATGTTTAATTTATTTCAATTATTAAAATTTTGTAAATATGCTATAAATGAAATTATTTTTAAATCAACTTTTATCAAATGAAATGTTCAGGGCCTTATTTTTTTGGTAAATATCGTTATTTTGTATATATTTTTAATCGGCCCGGTTTTTTTGACGACCGCTTCGGGGTGGCGTCCAAGTCGCGCGATCGGGCAACGCCATGTGGCGATTAACGACCCTGAGACATGTATTGTAAAGGTTTTCTCCGCTGTGTAACGGTTTCCACCGCGGGGTAAAGGTTTTCTTTGCGGTGTAAAGGTTTCCACCGCGGTGTAAAGGTTTTCTTTGCGGTTTAAAGGTTTCCACCGCGGTGTAAAGGTTTTTTCCGTGGTGTAAAGGTTTCCACCGCGGTGTAAAGGTTTCCACCGCGGTGTAAACGTTTTCACCGCGGTGTGAAGGTTTCCACCGCGGTGTAAAGATTTCCACCGCGGTGTAAAGGTTTTCTCCGCGGTGTGAAGGTTTTCTCCGCGGTGCAAAGGTTTCCACCGCGCTGTAAACGTTTCCACCGCGGTGTAAACGTTTCCACCGCGGTGTAAACGTTTCCACCGCGGTGTAAAGGTTTTCTCCGCAGTGTAAACGTTTCCACCGCAGTGTAAACGTTTCCACCGCGGTGTAAACGTTTTCTCCGCGGTGTAAAGGTTTCCACCGCGGTGTAAAGGTTTCCACCGCGGTGTAAAGGTTTCCACCGCGGTGTAAACGTTTCCACCGCAGTGTAAAGGTTTTCTTTGCGGTGTAAAGGTTTCCACCGCGGTGTAAAGGTTTTCTCCGAGGTGTAAACGTTTCCACCGCAGTGTAAAGGTTTTCTCCGCGGTGTAAAGGTTTTCTCCGAGGTGTAAACGTTTGCACCGCAGTGTAAACGTTTCCACCGCGGTGTAAACGTTTTCTCCGCGGTGTAAAGGTTTCCACCGGGGTGTAAAGGTTTTCTCCGCGGTGTAAAGGTTTCCACCGCGGTGTAAAGGTTTCCACCGCGGTGTAAACGTTTTCACCGCGGTGTGAAAGTTTCCACCGCGGTGTAAAGATTTCCACCGCGGTGTAAAGGTTTCTCCGCGGTGTGAAGGTTTTCTCAGCGGTGTAAAGGGTTCCACCGCGCTGTAAACGTTTCCACCGCGGTGTAAAGGTTTCCACCGCAGTGTAAAGGTTTTCTCCGCGGTGTAAACGTTTCCACCGCAGTGTAAACGTGTCCACCGCGGTGTAAAGGTTTCCACCGCGGTGTAAAGGTTTGCACCGCGGTGTAAAGGTTTGCACCGCGGTGTGAAGGTTTCCACCGCGGTGTAAAGGTTTCCACCGCGGTGTAAAGGTTTCCACCGCGGTGTAAAGGTTTCCACCGCGGTGTAAACGTTTCCACCGCGGTGTAAAGGTTTTCTCCGCGGTGTGAAGGTTTCCACCGCGGTGTAAACGTTTCCACCGCGGTGTAAACGTTTTCTCCGCGGTGTAAAGATTTCCACCGCGGTGTAATGGTTTCCACCGCGGTATAATGGTTTTCTCCGCGGGGTAAAGGTTTTCTCCGCGATGTAAAGGTTTTTCTCCCCGGTGTAAACGTTTCCACCGCAGTGTAAACGTTTCCACCGCGGTGTAAACGTTTTCTCCGCGGTGTAAAGATTTCCACCGCGGTGTAAAGGTTTGAACCGCGGTGTAAATGTTTCCACCACGGTGTAAAGGTTTGCACCGCGGTGTAAAGGTTTGCACCGCGGTGTAAAGGTTTCCACCGCGGTTTAAACGTTTTCACCGCGGTGTAAACGTTTCCAAGAGTTTTCTTTGGTTTTCGGTGAATATATAATACAGATATTTCTGACAACGTTGCTAGAAATTACAGAAATGTAAAGAAATTATGTTATAAACTAGAATCTGTTTGTAGAAAATAGGCGAAACATTAAGAAAATACACAAGAAAATGAGGAAAACTAATAAAAAACGTAAAAAAACTGATTGAAAAAGCTGATGTCCCCTATGGGCCACCGTAGGTTCTCTCTGGGTACTCCGACTTCCTCCACCAACCAAATTGACTGTTACCATATGAGTGAAACAAACTTGAGTGTGGCATTAAGCCAAATTCAGCACCCCCCCCCCCCTTCAACCTTTGGAATCGCTTTTACCATTTGAGTTATGACGGTCCATAGATAATACTCACGTAGAGCGTCACAATAAAGGTCAATGCTTGCAATGTGCGCAATCGGTTTAAGAATATAAAAAATGTTAATTTGCCATGGAGCATTGCATTGAGGAGTACTGTATATTCGCTTTCAAGACTACCGGTCTGCTACCTCCTATTTCTCTGGGAGGCCCGTTGGCTGTGTGGTTTGGATAGCCAATATGGTTTCGGTGATATACTAAGATAGTGTACTCCCAACATAACGAAAATACTGTATACGATCACTTCCTAAATGACAAAAGATATCTTCCCATTTGTTAAGCTATGGGAGCTGTGTCATTACGACCATCAGAGGGTTACTGTTTATTCGCTTTCAAGACTACCGGTCTGCTGCAGCCTATTTGTGTGGGAGGCCCGTTGACCGAGTGGTTTAGGTCGCTGACATATAGTGCTGGCGATTAGCTATAGGTTCGAATCCCGCTCGGGACTCGACCAATTTTCTGCGCTAGAATCGGTGATGTACTAAGATGTGTGTGTGTAATTCAAAATTACCGAAGTCTTTCAAGTCTACCGGTCTGCTATCTCCTATTTCTGTGGGAGGCCCGTTGGCCGAGTGGTCTAGGTCGCCGTCATTTTGTGCTGGCGATTAGGAGTCTTACTCTGGGGGTCGCTGATTCGAATTCCGCTCGGGACTCGACTAATTTTCTGCGCTAGAATCGGTGATACACTAAGATAATGTAATCTCAAAATAACGAAATACTCTTTGAATATACGATCACTTTCTAAATGACAAGAAATATCTTCCTATGTATTCAGCTATGGGAGCTGTGTCGTTACGACCATCAGAGGGGTACTGTATGTGCGCTGGAGTCGATGCTATTCTAAATGGGGGAATAATGACTTCAAATCGACGTTGTCATCATGAATGCTCCAATTCGTGATTTCACTTCACTCGACTACAAGCCCAGATGTTCTGACAATGTTTGTGGCTATAAAATGTAGTTAGGTAATAATAGATCAGAAAGTCAGATTGAATTAAAATGTCGAAACACTGGCTTTTTTGTGTGAAAATGTTCCCATGATAAACTAATTCCACGCGAATACAAGAAAAAGAAATTGTTCACAGAAGATAACCTTCATTTATTATCCATTTACAAGTTTCCTTTTTGTTGAAATTGACAAAGAGTTGATTTTAGAGATGTCACAGGCATAAATTTGAACGTCGAAAGGTGAAAGGTGCAAAGTTGTATCTTTGCATACTTTTCAAGGTCGAAATAGTCCATGGGCCACCGTAGGCCCCCACCCCCCCCCCCCCTCGGGGATTTTTCAAGGTTATGTTTTTCGGATAACCTGGCTTATGTTCTAACATAATCTGGTTGTTTGCCGAAAAATCGTTGGTGGGTGTGGCCTCGGCATGCATTACTGTAACACCACCCTCATTCCAGACCCATCTGAATATACAATGCATTCATAGTCTATTTATCCGACAATTTTACGTCTGTCAATAAGAAAATATGTACGACGTTGTCAAACTACTGTCTCTGGTATTCCTTGAAGATTTGCGCTGCTGTTGTGCGCTTCGGAGTGGGTACGTGAGTGGATATCAGATTGTATATAACAAAGATGGGGGGGGGGGGGGTAAGAGGATTCTACTGTTTTTTAAAAAGATGTTTCACATGGCTGACAAGAAGAAAACAGACGAATTGTATGAAGAGATGTTCATATCCACATCAGAGCAGTTGTTTCGGATAATTTCGGGAATATATCGTACGTATATCCCTGGCATATTTCTCATCAGGGGCCAAGCCTAATCATGAATATAAAAAAATTATTCACCATATATACTCTCACATTCTTGCAGATATGGTGATTCCGATATTACTCACGGGGTGAAATCTTATATTATTTTAGATTTACACTCTTCTTCGTTACTCTTGTCCATGCTGCACACGTTGTGTAACTGTTTATTAATTTCCATTCACATGTGTTGTTTTTCTCTTTCTTGCTGACGGTTTTTGTCAAGTGCCATTGTACATGTATTTTAGCAATATACTTAACCCTTTCACCGATCATTCCCTGTTGAAAACGTACACCTAGCCAAAACAAAGTCAAACCTAGGAGTGAATCGGTGAAAGGGTTAATAGAGCGGCACGATCGCAGTATGGTCGTCAGGCGAATAGGATTATGCGTCGAAAACATCTACCTCCACAATCGGGCCTGATAGCATATTCTTACTATTCCTCAATTCAGGTGTCGGAACATGGATCTCACTTGAAGAGAGATTTAATACGGTGCATGTTCATTTCAGGATGTCAGCCGCTGTCTGCATTCCGTCTCTCAATGGTAATAGTCTGTGGGAACATCTAATACTGTCGCAAGCCGTCGGAATATTTAGGCGAATCGGATTATGCGTCGAAACGTCTACCTTCACAATTGGGCCTAATAGCATATTCTTACTGTTTCTCAATTCAGGTGTCGGATCATGGATTTCACTTGGGGAGCTTCTTGAAATTAGGAACTGAGTTCCCTGGTAGGCATGGCATATGCCGATTATTCAAATGGGAACATCTAACACTGTCGCAAGCCGTCAGTTGATTCTGATGGCTTGCGACAGTGTTAGATGTTCCCACAGACTATTACCATTGAGAGATGGAATGCAGACAGCGGCTGACATGCTGAAACGAACATGCACCGTATTAAATCCCTCTTTAAGTGAGATCCATGTTCCATCACCTGAATTGAGAATATGCTATCAGACCCGATTGTGGCGGTAGATGTTTTTGATGCATAATCCGATTCGCCTGACAACCATGCCGGGATCGTGCCAGTCCATCAAGTATATTGTTAAAATACACTGGCATGTGAAAAGAATCGAGAAAAAGACATGTGTTAATCGAAATTAATAAACGATTACACAATGTGTGCAGCACGGACGAGTAACGAAGAAGAAGAGGAGTGTAAATCTGAAATAATATGACACTTCACCGAGTGGGTAATACCGGCATCACTATATCTACAAGAATATGAGAGTATATATCGTTAATAGTCATCTATATTCATGATTAGGCTTGGCCCCTGATGAGAGATATGCCTGGGATATACATAAGATATATTTCCGAAATTATCCGAAACAACTGCTCTGAGGTACATGTTAGTACATATAGTGATGTTATAATAACTCCTATACTCAAGCAGGTGTAGGGGCAGAACACCCCGAGAAAGTGGTTGTGTATATGAACATCTCTTCACACATTGATGATACAGAGTAATATTCAGCAGAAAGACTGACTTTGGTATCGGACATTTGTTTGCTTTCACGAGAAATACCGGTGCTCGTATATAAGTTTTATTGCATTCTGTGAGTTAATTGTGCAGTGTAGCGCATTTTCATGTATACTTGAATCATCCTGGTCCTAGAAGCCATGTGATTGTGTTGATAAGCTCCTATGAAAGGGTTTGCCGACAGATTGTGATCCACGAGTACCTTTGTGCCACAATCAGTCATCTAACGTGTTTCGTGGTTTGGACATATTTATTCACTGTTTAACCCCAGATTACATGCAATTGCGAAATGTGAGATAATTTATTCGAACTAGTTAATGATTATTGGAGATAATCTGGACAGTTTTATCAATAAATTGAAATAGTTTTAACATATGTACAAAATAAGCAAAAAATCACTCAAAACCACGATTTGATGACATGACATCACTATGACGTCATTATTCTTCAGGACAGAAAACTTTCAATTTCCTTTGCTGATAAAGTACTCTTTCGGCATACTGTATGGTAAAATTCAGCGTGCTACACCCGAATGTGAAAAAAATATAAGGCTGCATGGCACCCTACCCCCCATTTTGGGAATCAGCAAAAAGGCTCAAGCTGTGTATACTTCGCACAGCCTGTACCTTTATTCCACCAACATTTTACTGGCAAACAGGCAGATTCCACAAATACACATACCAGGCTATCTTAAACTAATAGACCGCAAAAATTATAATCTGGACAGTTTTATCAATAAATTGAAACACATTTAACATATATGTACTAAATAAGCAAACAATCACTCAAACCCACGATTTGATGAGAGGACGTCACTGTGACGTCATTATTCTTCAGGGCAGAAAACTTTCAATTTCCTTTGCTGATAAAGTACTCTTTCAGCATACTGTATGGTAAAATTCAGCGTGCTACACCCGAATGTGAAAAAATATAAGGCTGCATTGCATCCTACCCCCCATTTTGGGAATCAGCAAAAAGGTTCAAGCTGTGTATACTTCGCACAGCCTGTACCTTTATTCCACCAACATTTTACTGGCAAACAGGCAGATTCCACAAATACACATACCAGGCTATCTTAAACTAATAGTCCGCAAAAATTATAATCTGGACAGTTTTATCAATAAATTGAAACACTTTTAACATATATGTACAAAATAAGCAAAAAATCACTCAAACCCACGATTTGATGACAGGACGTCACTGTGACGTCATTATTCTTCAGGGCAGAAAACTTTCAATTTCTTTTGCTGATAAAGTACTCTTTCGGCATACTGTATGGTAAAATTCAGCGTGCTACACCCGAATGTGAAAAAAATATAAGGCTGCATTCACCCTACCCCCCATTTTGAGAATCAGCAAAAAGGCTCAAGCTGTGTATACTTCGCACAGCCTGTACCTTTATTCCACCAACATTTTACTGGCAAACAGGCAGATTCCACAAATACACATACCACGCTATCTTAAACTAATAGTCCGCAAAAATTATAATCTGAACAGTTTTATCAATAAATTTAACTAGCTTTAACATATGTACAAAATAAGCACCAAAATCACTCAAAACCACGTTTTGATGACATGATGCTGTGACGTCATTATTCTTCAGGGCACAGAACTTTCAATTTCCTTTGCTGATAAAGTACTCATTCGGCATACTGTATGGTAAAATTCAGCGTGCTACACCCAGATGTGAAGAAAATATAAGGCTGCATTGCACCCTACCCTCCATTTTGGGAATCAGCAAAAAGGCTCAAAGCTGTATATACTTCTTAAAATCATAGTGTGCAAAAATCCCCGAGGGCGGGGAGGGTTTCGACTATGAGCCCATGGTCTAAAAGGTCATTTGTAAATTTGCACCTTTCAACCGTTTAATCTAAAATGTCAATTTTTTGTTCAGTTCTATCACATTATCGAACCACCAGTAAAACGCATAAATGGTTCTGTTGTGTCTTTTGTTGATTTGTATCCCATTTTAAAATGTCTGGGTACTTTTGTTAGAAAACTCAGCTTGTTTTGAAACATTCGACAAATCGGCATGTTGTAGCCCCATAAGAGCAGGAAAATGAACGTCCTCTACTCCTTCAACCTAGGAAAGGGAGATAACCTACTAGAAAAAAACAACATGGAAACTGCCCAAAATCACCAGGAGTGATTAAGCCCCGAAATGAAATGCGGAGCTGTTATAGGAGTACAGAGGGCGATAACCTCCTCCCATGGAGTTCTTTTGTATTTAGATGCCGATAGCCGTGTACTCCGATTATATTTCTGATAGGCAACAAGGCCTACGTCAAGTTGAAAAATATTTTCTCATCATTGAGCTCGATGTTATTTTCGAACATTGATTTAAATCGTCAATTTCTGCAGGGATTTGACCATGAAATTTCGATTAGAGAACATCCGAAGAATAAAGCGACCGCTGTTTCTCATTAGCTGAAACTCCATTAAAGATATAAAAGATAAATAAATATCTGGCAATATTTACACGGGTGCATCAACACAAACAGTCACCAAACCTATATAGTCCTCTTTACCGCGTGACCCTTACACGACAGATTGGCCTACCATTATGTGTGATGTGTGGCCGTTACATTAGGAAATACCGTTTTCTCGAAATCTGCTCAGTTGATTTACTACAACTACAAGGAATTTGATACAGGTGTAACGTCTTACCTTTATCAAACACGATAGGAAGTATATAGTAAAGGTCTCCGCCTCTACCGCCTCTACCATAATGAAAGTGTGCTACTCCCCATATGCATATTCAATATATCGATGCTTTCATATCGTTGCGATCCGAATAGGGGCGTTTAAACTTTCAAATGTCAATTGTGTTCACTTACATACCTGAAAAGATGAAAGGTTGCCACTTCATAGGCCCCTTGCTCATGGCCGGAATTGCATCCCTTCAGTTCTTCTTCTTCGGCTGATCTGTTCAATAGCAAAATACACCACAGATTTGCCTATGCCCTGCAAGTGCTGGCGTGATATTAAACGTCACTTCAACTCAACCCTGTCTAACCCACAGGAGCTCGTTACCGTTGTTAATTGGTTAAAATAGGTTGATTATGGGGGGGGGGGTCGAGGTCGGGACCCCCCCATAATCAATCTATTTTAATCAATTAACAACGGTAACGAGCCCCTGTGGTCTAACCGAGTTGATTACCCATTATTATCGCGACTACCGCAGCCTGGGTGGCGCTACATTTTACTGTTGTACCTGCCACAAAAGGCAGCTAAACCTTAACACAGTATATCTTTGGGTATCGCTCTACCTGAAAATGTTAATGAACCCAAAATGGCCACGCTGATAACGCCATTTTTCCAGAAGATATTTTCCGCCGATTTTTCTAATTTTGTATTTATACAAATTTCTACGCAGACACTGCATGATAAATGAATAAATAATTATCCGATGTGAAATAAAATAGTTTTTGCTCAGTTTTTGTCCATTTTGAAGCAAAGGTGTCGAAACATTTTTTTTCTGATGCCTCTGCATGGCCACCATTTTGGATTTACCCATGATGATCTGCTCGTGGAGTTATGCAAACAGGCCCAAAATGACTCCAATCTTATGAGCCACAAAATCGCAATATTCAGCTCTCGATTTGTATCGGGTGGCGAATTATCCTCCGCCCACCCACGGCCGGCCACATTGGGTTAAGATGTTGTACATGGCACACGATCTACGAACCAGCAAGAGAATATGCAGTCCGCGGCAATATTACATGATATACATTGTTAAACAGTGTTCATGATAATCTGTTAATTTATCTGAAGTTAATGATCCGAGTAGACCTATATGGACAGTATCAAAGAGGGCAGCCACGGGAAGGTATTGATTACCAATTCGGCTCGATATATAAATCAGCTCAATTTATTTCAATTTGTGTTTGTTTCGGCAAGTGTTTGTGTAAACTCATTTGCTCCAGGGAAAATAAAGTGTTCCCCCTCTCCCCTTCCCTCAGAGCAAAATACTTTTTTTTTGTCACAACTTGACGGAAGAAACTTGAACCGCGGAAAAGATATCTTCCACAGAGTTATAATACAGTCAGGATGTGAAGATTCACCATCGAATTGTGTCTTTCTTCGTAAAAGCAAGAAATTTGGCAGAAAGGTAGATGAAGGTGCCAGAATTTTTTTGGATATGTAGCCAACGGAAATTGCCCCCTGTGAAGTTGTGGCGGCCATTTTCCAATATGACTGCCCGATTGTCATTTCAGGCACATTGGGACATATATCTTGGGTGTTGCTAAGCAACCCAATACTTCGGAACGCTTTGGTTTTTGAAAGCAGAATGTTAGTATATTGTTAAAGTATTATGAGACAGTAATATTTTATTAATAATTGAACACAAATAATAATGTTGATGACGACCATATGCGAATTATGCGAAACTTATCAACCTAGTTTTTACTTTTCTGATACAGCATGAAAGCTCACACCTAATTAATTAGACGTATTGGGAGAGCAATGGGATATGGATCTATTTCAGGTATATCGGCCGTAATAGCCATTTGTCAAGATGGCCGCCATGAAGCAGATTACATCATCAATACGATGACGTCATCTTTCCGGGATGTGTTCTTTTGGAGATTTATTGTCCATTATTTTAAAATTTATTTCTTTTTTTTTCTGGAGTTTCTCTGAAGCACGTTTTTTTCTATGATAAACTCTGTTATTACCGATATGTTTGTAAATACAGTGTAAACTCCCGTATTTTGATTGGCTTCTGCGGAAGACTGTGTAGTCTTTCAAGAGAAGAATTGAAGCTTGCGATAATGTTTTGATTGCTTGAATTCTTTACTGTAATGTGGAGGCAAACTCGCCGTTCCAGCCAAGTGGTAGGATATGTTATTCAGCGGCACGTGAGCGCTACGTACAACCTGTAACAATCTGGGTCATCTTTACGCGGTAAGATTGACCCTGGGATCGTGTGTATCCATTCTCAGACTACTTTCGGCAACTGCAAGAGGGAATTTCCTGAAATCAATACCACGTGACTTCGTCAGCCAATCAGCTAAAATCTACAGACGTAACCCCAACGTAACCCGCCATTTTCGAGTCATGTGGTGCCCTAGTTGTTCAACATTACAGATCTACAACACCTCTTTTGTGATACGAAAGTTATTCATACCTATATATTTTGTAAGCTCAGGCATGTCTGTTTCCGAAGTGGTATGAAAACCTGTAATTTATCAGATTTCTCCAGTCTGTTCTCCGCCGGATGAAGGTCGAACAGAATCCGGTGAAGTACCGGATATCACTTGCCATAATGGAGACACTCGATTCGCAAGCCATCTTATGGATGACGAAGTGTACACAAATGCTCTACGTATTGTCATGTACATATATGTGGACTACACTCTGAAACGATGCAAATTACTACACGAGTAGTGTTAATTCGAAAAATGTAAGATTAATTGGCTGTATATTTCGGCAGTTTTTTTGCCAACATCAGGAGAGTGAATGGACAATTTCATTTATCTACAGACTACAGGAAAAACAACATTGAAGAAGGAACAAAGGACAGTTTTAAAGAACAAAATGAAAGGACACTAGTACAGGAGAAGTTGAATGGGAAAACAAATGGAGTTCCTCTGAACAGAGTTAATTCTTTGGAAGCTTTGAGACCATGGTTCAACACAGTCATGGTTTTACGTCTGCAAATGTTCAAGGCTTTAAGATAAACCTAGACTATGTGGACTGACCGATAACTGCACCTTCAAGACGGCACAGATGAATTGCTGTATGCCGTTTGTAACATTGTCTCAAGAGGGGAGGGTGTGTATTATTTATTCATAATACATAATATAAAGGAGGTTCCAGACAATTTAATTTTACGTGCACTGCGCAAGTTTCTGCGCATCTACCAAAATCGTGATATTTAAAGGAAATTTAATGGAAATGAAAAACACAAGGTTCTAAGAGAACAGTTATGAAAGGATTTTTGAATTGAATAATGTATTTTCCGAATTCTAAGCAATACCACGTCAACGAAGTAACGCTGGCAAACAGACTTAGTGAAATCCGGATAAACTGGCCTCATGACCATGGTTTTCCATGTTGTCGTTCTACAGTCTTGAAGAGAAGCCTCATTTTTATTAGATTTTCGAATTCAGCATTGTTCCAGAAAAATATCGGGGCATTTTGGAGAAAACGACATTAACTTCTTAGAAAATATTAGCTTTTTCTATCAAAACATAGGTACATGTATTTGTCATAGAATTCCTATCAAATCTCCAAACATTAGGGTAGGGTTAAACATTACAGTACATCATATAAATTCCTAGATTATGCAAAATTAGGACTGGGAAATATAAGAAAAATGACATTTTATTTTCAAATTGTCCGGAACCTACGGAAGCGTATTAGTGCCAGTGTGAAAAAAAATCATCCGAGATTTATCTCCTAATTAGGACTTATTATCTCCTAATTAGGACTTATTATCTCCTAATTAGGAGGTAATTATCTCCTAATTAGGAGATACTATCTCCTAATTAGGACTTATTATCTCCTAATTAGGAGATAATTGTGATCGATTGTTACCTCATTTATCAGCTATATCGTGAGTAGTATGTAAAGCACCGTAACCCTCAACTTGACCTTGGGCCACAGGGTCACAAAACTAGAGTATTGGGGGGTGTGAGTGGTGGTATTAGGCTGGAGTATGGAAATATGGCGTCTCTATATATAACCCTATGCTTTATATAAATCCACATCAAGGTGTGAAACGGACTTTGGGTGAATCGATAAATAAACGGTTTACCGCAAAAAAAAAAATACATCAGCATATTCTACAAGTATCACTTTATATATTCCCGTCGTCAGATTAGTAAATTTGTGCAACTTTTTACCTTTGCCGGGCGATTCAAAATCCAACGTAACTGTCCGTCCATCTAGGAACAGTTAGATTATGGCGGGCTTCGTTCTCAATTCTGATTGGTTAGTGGCGACAGCTGATCAGTGCGTGACCTCTCTTGCTGGAGGCATGTCGCGACTGACCAATCAGAATTGAAAACGAAGCCCGCCATAATTTAACTGTTCCTAGATGGACGGACAGTTACGTTGGATTTTGAATCGCCCGGGAAAGGTAAAAAGTTGCACAAATTTACTAATTTGACGACGGGAATATATAAAGTGATACTTGTAGAATATTCTGATGTATTTTTTTGGCGGTAAACCGTTTATTTCTCGATTCACCCAAAGTCCGTTAAACACCTTGATGTGGATTTATATAAAGCATGGGGTTATATATAGAGACGCCATATTTCCATACTCCAGCCTAATACCACCACCCACACCCCCCCAATACTCTAGTTTTGTGACCCTGTGGCCCAAGGTCAAGTTGAAGGTTACGGTACTTTACATACTACTTACGATATAGCTGATAAATGAGGTAACAACCGATCACAATTATCTCCTAATTAGGAGATATTATCTCCTAATTAGGAGATAATAAGTCCTAATTAGGAGAAAGTATCTCCTAATTAGGAGACAACTATCTCCTCCTAATTAGGAGATAATAAGTCATAATTAGGAGATAATAAGTCATAATTAGGAGATAATTTTCTCCTAATTAGGAGATAAGAAGTCCTAATTAGGAGATAAATCTCGGAATATTTTTTTTCACACTCAGTCTGGCACTAATACGCTTCCGTAGTACGTTCCTTCAGTGTATTAGAATATAATAAAATAGAATATCTTAAATATGATACCCTACAAATGAAACACGGTGGGGACACGTACCGTTTCAGATTTGAGAAATATTTTCCGACATTTTCAGAGACAAATCCTTTGGGTCGAGAAAATTGACAAAACATAGCCATTGATACTCGATCGCAATTTGGAAAAGCTTCAGATATGATTTAAGGGCTAACCCAAGCGGGTTTTAATAAATTTGATAGCAGTCTAAAACAAGAATTCCAAAATATAACAAGTGAAGGTGTATTGAGGGTGCACTCCACAGTTTACCGCCTCAGCCGGAAATAAACAACGGTCCTCTCTTCGGTCATCCGAAAGTCGAATAATCTTCAACGCAAACCTGTTATATCTGTATATATTCTGAAAGACAACGCTTGTACCATTACACAATATACCATTTATGTAATAAAACAATGAAACCCTTGTATCCCCTTTAAACTTGCTTCGAATTTTCTGAAAATCCCTCATAAAGTAGAAAAATGGTCAAATACGGCCTATTTTGTGGGTAAATTTCTGAATCAATTTCAACGAAACACACGGTCTCGCCTTCCACATCAAATGGTCTATCTAAAAATGACATTAAAAGGGGATATTGACACATGAGTCTTTGTCAAATTTCTCACCGTGAACGAACCATGGTTTTCACGCCCACGAAAATGGCCAAACCGATGCTGTTAAAAAGTTACCCAGTGAGTCTGTAAGCAAACTCAGCCATCGATTCGTATATGCCCGTTAGGAAGGCCGACAATGTCCAAGAGGATGGTGGTGTAGATATTAGCAACTATACAGGTAGGAAGAATGATCATGTTATCAAATACGGTCCGTCTCCTTTGTTATGGAATACGCATAATCTGAGATCAAGAGTTATGCCCCCTGTCCTGTAGCTCTTTTGTGCCTGGGGAATTAGAGAGAGGGCATTCCTACGCAACTATTATGCCAATTTTCTATTTTCCTGTTTATGTTTTGCACTCTACTGTCTTTGACAAACTTGAGAAATTCATTGTAAACTCCAAATAAAATTGTGAAAAAAACAAACAATAATGCACAGTATTTCCATTTATTCCGTGCCGTTCTGGCATGTGTTGCCGGTAAGACATCAATGTAGCATTAATTCAAACAATATGCCAGTACAGAGCAACCTCCCCACAGCGCATGCTCCATTTCGCAGGCTCCATTACCATCCCTGCCACCAATAGCGGAGGTTGACCTTTACTACGTTGCTATGACGTATAGGGGAAACCAAACAATGCACGGTTCAGTTTGAATCTGGCAAAACAACTCATTTATTGTTGTACATGAGCGAACTACTTTTCATATGCTCTGTCCAGATAAACAGGGAAAATTATCTCCAGATAATTCTTTTTAACTCTAGGTCAACGGAGGTATTATGCAGATATGAAAAGTAATCGAAATGTTCGGTAAACATCTATTTTACTATATATGATGTCACTTCCGGCGATGTGCGCGAAGGCCCCGAATCCGGTCAAAAAATCTGACTGGTAGCTGGGGGGTTATTAGACCCCCAGCGAGGTGATTGAGTACAGAGGGGGATAACCTTTTCACAGACCTATCTCGGATATATATGTAACCCCACTATTATTACACCATTTAGTAGGCTGATTCTTCTAAATCGAAGGAATGGTCTGTTTCGAAACTGAGATCAATGTTAGTGCTTTAGGTGCTTTAGATGAAATTGAGCGATGCAGTTTACAAATAAAACTCCAGATTGTAGAAAAAATATTGCAAAATATTTATATGAAAAACAATTTTTGTCAGGTTTTGGGAATTAAAATCTTCAAATAGATCCTCCAGTAGCAAATATTGTAGTGTTAAGTTAGTTATATGTAAAATTCTCATTTTCCTGCAAAGTTTTTGCGCATATAAGAGCATATACAAATAATATAGAAAGTTCAATGTTAAGAGAGTAGAAGACGTTCATTCCCTGTGTCCTCTACATTCCTTGCCCTGCCATCGTGATCGGTTGAATGTTTCAAAACAAGCTGAATTTCCTAACAAAAGTTCCCAGACATCTCCAAATGGAATAACAACCAACGAAAGACACAACAGAATCCTTTGTGGTTGGATAGTGTGATAGGACTGACCAAAAAGTTGGCATTTAAGTGCTCCTGAAGTTGAACATTATGCTTCTGGAATCCCCCGAAACTCGCTATTAGGACGAAAACCTGTAAATAGCTAATAATTGAACCTGCTTTTATATTACCCACGCCCACCCTGGTTCCCCGCCCCGAACCAACCCTCCTGGACATAGCGATGGAGAGGCTCAGGTTATCTGTTATACCGCTAACATTTTCCAAGAAAGTATGGCGTCCCCGTTTTTATTACATATTCAACAAGAACCATATGTGTTTATAGTATTATATAGCAAAATGAGCAAAATTTGACCATGGAAAGTTTGGTTTAGTGACCACCAGGCATGAAATATTCAAATCTCGCTATGTATTCAGTGTTATAGTTTTTAAGTGGTATCTCAAATTCAACAACACATTCAACCTCTGGAAGTGAAGGTCCTCTACTGCCTTAAAAATCTTTCCCTGAAATATATATTTTGAATCTAAATGAACAGCATAAATGCTTTCCTATTTGAAGATGTCAATACCCCCAAAAGAGATCTGGTGCACCAAAAAAATGACAAAGGTGACTAAAGTTTTCAAATTCTTTTCCGTGGTAATGTTTTGCCATACAGATCCTCAATAATACATAAGACACATACAGTTTCAGATCTCTATCGCAAGTCAATTTTGAGATTTTTACAAGATTGCTAACTCATCTGTTACAACAACAACACCAGCAACAACAACAACGGTACCAGCTGAGTTTGCCCTTAAACCTGTCAGGTCTAGGGGCCATCATGGTCCCCCTACCAAACTTTCTACCCTGATACTCCGTGACTTTGTGTTTTATCATATTGGGGTCATTTAGAGCCTACATGCATAACTACCCGAGGAGAGGATCATGGGTATATTCCAAATGGCGGATATGTGGGGTACCAGAAAAGTGATGTTGTCGAAATTTTCTTCAAAATTCCTGCTTTCATGTGAGAAATAGTGGGCAAAAATCAATTTGTCATACTGTTTTTGCGAAGAAGACAAAAAATCGACAAAAATGTTTTTTTTAAATGATATCACTAGGACGTCGTCAACGCTTTAATCTTGGATTTCTTTTACGTTTTCTGGTGGAGCTTGACCCAAGAGTATAGCGTGATAAGTTTCACCCCCTAGCATAATGGATATGACGAAATAGTTTTGAGGGGGGGAATGACCCCTCACATCGCTGGACAGGTCCCAACTACCTCAGACCAGATTGGATTAACCTCATTCTCACTCCTATTTTGCAACATGGAATTTTTTACTGAAATAAATCGATCGCACAGAGAAGGAATTGAAACAAAAACGATTCAATATATGGGATTAAGTATTATCCAAAAATATAAGAAAACAACGCACTTACGCAAGGTTAGGTTTAAACACCGCTCTTTTCCGTCCTTCGAGCTCCAACAACCATTTGTAATACACACCCCCTCTTAACCTGGTCACGTTTGTAATCCGGCTTCTTATCAGTCTGTTTAGAACAATGCTCACATTAAAACGTTCAGGATAGAGCTCGACATCGGAAACCATGCCACTGACTTGCTTCCAGAACATCTCGGGTTCATATAAGTAGAATTTATTATTAAATTCGTCCGCACTGGTGTAGACAGAAGAGGTCGGTTTGGCAATTATAGCTGTCGATGTGAACTGAACTACTGAAATATTTGAACGGTCTACATACACGTATCTTCTGAATTCTCTCTTCAGCTGTATTAGTATCAGCTGTATCACTAGAACGCAGATTGCAATAGTGAGGAATAGTATTCCATACTTCCAAATATAGATGATGGGGTGCCTTAGCCCTGTGAAAAAGTGAAGAAAACAAACCAGTATTATTAAAATGTATTTCAAGAAACATTTGTACATTTTTGCAAGAGAAATATTCTTCCTCGTGCAAAACAAAAAGGTTTAAGGTGGAGACACCCATCTTCTCAAATAGACTTTTCCTGAAGCGTCTTAATATGTGGATTATTGCTAATACCTAGATAGAAATGATCAAGGATTAGTCTAAGATAGTGACCAGGGAGGGGCATTAATTTGTTAAAAAATGTTTTTTGCGATCTGACGTAGCCGTGAAATGTATTTAACAATAACTTTTTTGTGGCTGGTCATCGTGTACTGTGCAGTCTTGTACTTGCGATATAATCATCATTGTTTGATGTGATGTGCTTGGTGACAAAAACATTCACAGCCATTGGCAGACCTATCTCGATGAATCGGATTTGTATCGATATGCAAGGGATGCAAAAAAAAATTGACGACGTCTGGCGACTAAAAAGCATCCATATGACGCCACAGGAAAGCTTCTCTCGGCACCTCACATTTATATCCGAGAACACGGTGGATACTCGGACGTAGCCTTAGTAACTCAGCCACACTTTTATTGCAGCTGTTCATTTGGAGACAATGAAGTACCCACACGGCCCCTAACACCGATTTAAGCGGAATTAGGTACGCTAGCTCGGGAGCTGTGATGACAGGTCAGTTCATACAAATAACTCATCTGATAATAATAGATGAGCATCGAGGACGTCTTACGGAATAAACGCCTCATTGTTTTGAAGGAGACAAGGATAATCTGGAAAGAATTCAGCGTAGGGCTACAAGACTTATATCCTCCATTGCTTATACCTCTCATATCACGAGCGATTGAGAACTCTAAATTTACCGACTCTTGACCATCGTCGTTTAAGGGGAGACATGGTACAAGTATATAAAACTCTCAATAATATAGACCATGTTAACCCATGTTAACCCTGGCCTGGGCGATTTGGGGTGTGTCGCAGCCTGAGGGGTGGGGGGGGGGTAGCGGAAAGTGCCCCCCCTATATATTTTCTCTACCACTAAGGCTAGAGCGCTGAAACTTACCACACACTATCTTGGGTTCAAGCTCTACTGGAAAATGCAAAAAAAAAAAAATTCAAGATGGCCACCATGATGACGTCACAGTGATGTAATCTTCTTGGAAGCCATTTTTTGGCCTTTTTGGGGTCGATTTTTCGAAATTTTTATTTTTCAGAGTTTTCTCTCGAAAAAAATCTAATAAAATAGAAAATAATTAGTTTTGCATAAAATAAGCTTGAAAGTCACCAAGTTTCAGCCTTCTCGGTTTTGTCGTTTCGGAGCAACAGAGAAAAGTTCACTAGGGGGGGGGGGCACTTTCCGCCCCCGCCCCCCCACCCCCAGGCCAGGTAGGGTTAAGCAAAATTTTCTCTGGATGTAGCTCCATAGTAGGACTAGAGGACATAGTCAGAAATTACACAAACGGAGACACAAAATTGACCTAAGAGGGAATTCTTTCGCCATCAGAATCACCAACAACTGGAACAACTTACCCGAAGAAGTATCAGCATCAAGTTTTAACCCTATCTGGCCTGGGCTTTTTGGGACCTGTCCAGGCCTGGGGGGGGGCGGCCCTAATTATTTTTCTTATCCCTTGAGCTAGGGAGCTGAAACTTACTACACTATACCCCTGGGTCAAGCTCTACCAGAAAATGTAAAAAAATTCAAGATGACCGCCTTGATGACGCCACAGTGACGTCATTTTTAAAAACGTCATTTTTTGGTCGATTTTTAGGTCGGATTTTCCGAATTTTTTTATTTATGCAATTTCTCCGCAAAAACTGCACGATAAATTAGTAAATATCAATGTGATGTGAAATAAAATAGTTTTTGCCCACTTTTCACCGCGGAAAAACAGAAATTTTGAAGAAATATGACAAAAACATCACTTTTCTGGTACCCCGCGTGGCCGCATCTTGAATTTACCCATGATCCTCTGCTCAGGGGGTTATGCAAGTAGGTTCAAAATGACCCCAACATGATAAACTATAAAATCAAGAAGTTTCAGCCCTCCATTTTTTGTCGTTCCGGAGATAGCGCAGAAAGTTTGGTAGGGGGGCATTATGCCCCCCCTCCCAGGCCAGATAGGGTTAACCCATTTAATAACCAACTTGATAATCACTGGAGCATGACAAGAGATATTTATTGGTACAAGATAGGGTGGTGCAAAGAGTGAAGTCTGGAGGAGCTAACAAGGCTAGGACTTGCGGAGGTATCAAGGTACCAAGGTATCGTGCTTATATAGCTTATCGTATCAGGTCGTTTACACAAAACGTTATCTTGAAACCTGTTCACCGCAAATTTTGAAATATCCAAAATTGTTTTTTGTGAAAGCTTACCTCTCAGTAGGCTTGGCCGTTTCCCAGTTTTTGGACAATAAGCCTGGAAATGAACAAAACAAATAATATATGTCTAGTTTGTTGAAAAAATAGTCATCTCCCTGATTCTGTTAACACCAATTGAAAGAATGCCATAGCTTTTTGGTGAGAATCGTTCGATGATGATTTCCGACTTTCGATACATTTATACAGTTTGTGAATACGATGGAACACAAATTATGATGTGTGGATATTTGATTCGTGTTGCTGTGAGATATGCGATTGGGGTAAATATATGTTCATTGACTATGGGGATGAAATTGTTGACCGCTTCTCTCTTACAGGAAAGTAACCTAAATTCAGGTAAACTATGATTGTTGTTGTTGTTGTTTTTTTTTGTGCTAATGTTGTTCTATAAGTTAGTTCTATGGATTATGGACATGCTGATTCTTTAATGGACGACGACTGAATAATAATTAACTGACCAGCAGCTTGCAATTCCTCCATGTAGACAGTGCGAAACTGTCTACTGTCACGAGTGGCATGTGATCCTCACAAGTAGGCTGTGGTTCAACGTGAGGTCCTCGATAAGTAATATTTTTTTTATACCCGGGGTTAGGCACCGTTTGAACGTCAGGTGTTTTGCATCTCATTTCCATTCAAATGAAAAGTCACAATCAAAGCGTGCCTGACAAACATCATAATCTAGAAAACGACTCAACGATAAGGATTAAAAAACATTATGACATTTTTCTGTCAACATTAAAAACCGTTCACTGCTTCTGTCTTGCAGAAAACCGTCTTGAGATTTTCATTTAAATTTTGACGTATTATAATTTGGCGCCCAGTTCACAGTTCATTATTCAAGTTGCAAAATAGGGAAGCAGTCAATAATTCCCGGATAATATATTATGGGTTAATAGTGTCATTACATCACGTAGTAGACAGTTCATCTTTGGTACATGTAGGGTGCTACAATATGGTGCCACTAGTTTTTCGATCCGACACCAGGGGACGCAATTTTTTGCATATTTGGAAGCGATGTAGACTGTCGTACGATACAGTACTTCCGGTTTTTGACGCGAAGATTCTTTTGTTGACGACGGCTGAATATTGAATGTCGGATCTGACGCCCATACTTGTTACCATGGTTACTGGTCTATCACTCATTTTATAGATGGAAGAAAACCAATCTGATTAAAACTAGACCTAAAAATAACGCTCTCCATCCGACATGTCTCTGAATTTAGATCTGAGTCTAACACTGGAGTTTCCGTGTTCGGAGACCTAGCCCTCGACAGGTCTGGGTCACGTGCATAGCATACCTCATGTTGCGAAGTGGGGGAGACAGGCCTACGATCATTCGGAACTCCCAAGCGGAAATCTACGAAGGGGACTGATCCTACGCTCGGGGGACGACAACATTAATTTCCTATGAATCTCCAGATGTGACGCGCCGGAACGGTTTAATACGCATGGCTCCGAAGCCCAATCACTCTCGCGGAAGCCTTAATCCCCGACCAGAAAATATTTCCCTGCGAGTCTCTGATTTACGTCAGATATTCTAAAAACTGTTTATTCTTTTCATTCGAAGCACGTTTCAATAGAAAACCATCAGTTTAAATGGTATACACGCCACGTATTGGTAAGATATAATTCCCGTGACGTCACTGACAGTTCCCTGACAGACCGAAACACACGTGACCACGCTCTTGTCCAATATGGCGTCAATGGCCTTCGAGGGACATCTCAAACCGGAGATCCCCGAGAAGTTGCGAATGGCCTACGATAAGAAAAGTATAAGTCATCTTCTCAGATATTTTAGCTTGTTTCGTCAGATCAATATGTAGATACATTGATGATGTTCGATTAACATAGATAGAATTTAGATATACATGTATCTATCAATTGAAAGAGACATTTCATGATGAATGTTACGAGGCAAGAGTCACGAGGCCAACATGCTCCATCCGCCGCAGCTGTGGTCTGAGCTTGCGGCTGAGGCCCGTCTCATGTTGTGGAACGGGGACGACAGGCGTACGATAAATGGAAAGTAAAACTCATCTTCTTCAGCTCGTTTCATCAGATGATTATGTTATTCTCTATGAACGATGATGATGTTCGATTTTCATAAATAAAATTCAGAAATATATATTAATTAGAAGAGACAATGTTCTGTGCATAAAATCACGAAGTTAATCTATCTCCCCCGAATCAGCTGTGGTCTGGGCTTGACGTTTCAAAACTACATCCCAAGGTGGGGAATAACCAATCAGCATTCAGAAGAGGGAAATGGGAGTTATGGCCCCAGACCTTTAATAATCAGCGACAAGTCAGAGGGGAGCGGTTTTTTAAGATCTAGTTTTAAACAGATTGGAAGAAAACCAACCGAAATTTATATCGATCTTCTTCTTTGGTGACTGATCTACAGACTTGGCTTTATACTTGACATGTTTGCATACGCTATAAGGCTCGTAGGTCCGAATGTGACATTAAGGACTTTCAACACGTATCAAAGCTCACAAACTAATGTACAATGATGGCGCAACATCATGTGCACAGCGAAGTATTAACATATCCAAGAACACTTATTCTCGGCGACGGCACCATTTGGTTTCCGAAGGAGAGGACACTTATTCTCGGCGACGGCACCATTTGGTTTCCGAAGGAGAGGACACTTATTCTCCGCGACGACACCATTTGGATTTTGTGCACAGTTTCGTATTGGAAACGAAGGAGAGTCCCAATGGTCGCAGAGCGGAAATCCCTCCAGAACTCACTTGTAAACATGAAAATGATTAGCCATGATATAAAGATAGACCGAAAATTAGAATAAATATAAAAAAAATGATCACGTTTAGTGGAGAAAAGTTGACGAGGTCATGCATATGGGAATGTGGTTCCTCTTTTGGCGCCATCTTTGTAGCTGAGGTCGGAAGGAAGAAATAAAGAGAAGCTCAATTCACACTTTTTTGGAAGCTTTTTGACTAGTGGATATATTCACATCTCATATGCGCAGTGGATACTTCAGTCGGTGTATTTTGTTGAAAATCAGCTCAACTTTGTGTATTGTTGTTGCCCAAATGGCAGACAAGTTACGCATTTTTTTCCGAACGTTCTACGGTCTGACATGAAAAAGTTCCTCTATTATATATGAATAGGTTCTGTGTTTAGAGCCGTATCTGAGCGAGATACCAAACGTAGGCCTATACACAGCAAGCCTACAATAAATTATACCACATTGTGCCCATTTGTACAATATTACACAGTGCTTTGCACAATATGGAAATGTATAGTACAACTCCATGTTTTGATGAAAACCCGTATTGGACGAGACGCCGAAGTTGTCGAGTCCGTTACGGGTTTTCGTCACTATTTGGAAGAGTACAATGCCATTTCTTACTGCACAAAGCACTGTATAATGACCTATATATTATACAGGTTAACGGAAGGTAAAACTATACTATTTGTCATTAATTTTCTATTCATATTGAATCAATAATTTTGTTAGATAAAGTAACATAACAATAAGATATTCAACGATAGCAACAAATTCGTTTAGAACTAAATTCCTAGAATGCAATAAAATCTGTAATTCAGCAAATATAATGTAAATCCATTATTAGTCTCTAGTCTCCGAACTTCATTTGAGACAAATTTGGCTGAGTGAGTAATTTTACTTTGGAATTAAATTTATATTGAAATTAAAGTTTCCTCCAAAGATGATCAAGCGAGAAAATAGAAGGTTTTCAACTCCTGTAGCTTCATTTTGGCGTCACAACAAAAGAGTTAAGTCCCTTAGAAAACGTACAATATGAATTCAATACGGCATTTGAGGATCCAACATGACTTTGGGTACTGTTCTGAAACGTGGTGCGATTGAAATGATTTGATTGGAACAAAGGACCTAGCTTTATAACAACAGCCACTAATTGTTTGATATGGCAGGTGTGTATTCAGGATGCTATAGATATAATATATAACATATAGATATATCACATAATTATTTTCCAGTTTATTTTACAGTTTATGCGGAGAAATTTGCATTAATACATAAAATCGAAAAATCTGTCAAACAATTCGTTTAATAAAGTACATTTTTGTTTTTTGGAAAATAACGTTACTGTGACGTCACCAGGACGGCCATCTTAAATATTTTCAAGTTTACGGTAGGGTTTGACTCATATAGTTTGGCATGTTTTACCTCACAAGGCCCAAGGATAACGAATTTATTTAGGTATTGATGAAATTATTCACATTTCTATAATATTAGTTATTTGTCCTGTAGTAGTCAAAGTAAAAAGACGTTTTATCAAAATGCTCAGAACCGGGCACCCTTCATTTTCTATATGTACATGGTATGTAGTTACGAAATCAGTCGAAAACCATTGTGGTAGGTTCAACCGAAAAACCCTATTCGGCTGCCAGATTAAAATACAGAAAAGACATAATTCCTCTGTAGCTTTCTCCTATCGACATCAACGGCTTCATCAACGGGGAACTTTGGTGCTTAGTTCACGCTGTTCTGTCAACATTACCATTGCCATTTCTCTTTCTGATGGTCCCACAAGAGAAAGGTGAACTGATGCAGTAATAAGATTGCAATCCTACCGTTTACTGTACATCAACGTGGGCATGAATAACCGTCCCACGACGATTTTCCGTAAACTGCAAAACTGCAATTATAAATGGGGGCGTAAGGCAAGGGGTGTGTCGGTGGGGCGGGAGGAAAATGGCGGTGTGGGTGGTGCCGTTGCTTTTGGATAAAAACGTATACTGTTATAATGTGGCGGTGAGTCATACTATTGCACGGGGCGTAAGAAGTTTATTCAAAGGTCGGGGGCATAACTGTCAAAAACGGTACTATCACGGACAATGCTATAGGGTCCGGGAGCATGCCCCTTGGAAGATTGTGAAATTCTAGGCCTCATTTCCCGCAATCTAGCGCATTTAGTGCGCATATTTGAGGTAAGATTCTTCATTATAACTTGACATTTCAACATCTTCAGAAAGCTATTTAAAATGGATTACGTAGAACAATTTTTCGGAAGCTTCCTATTTCAATCTATTCAGCATACTGATATATTTGAAGAATTTAAATGAAAGTTTGCTAACAGCTAAACAAGCTACTTTCACCCGTGCAAAACAGAAACAAAAAGGCTTTCCTAAATCCACAACAGATGATTTTAATCAATCCACAAAATGCCTGGCTTTGAGTGTATTTTTCACTCCTCCAACAAACTGTGGGGGGTGTGTGCCACCGTTCTCCTCACACTCGCCCCCCCCCCCTTTTCAAGCCACTGATGCGTTTCGTGATCTGCCCATAGTAAACTACGCGTGCAATATGGGAAAACAGTTTTACATCATTTTGTCTTCTTTGTATGATGTATTTGCTCGTAACCTGTAAACATTTGACTTTAATTTGCTGCTATTAGCACATAGAGCTATATATATGCTAGAACAGGCATGCTTTTGAGACAGCCCATGATGTCATAGTTAAACAAAGAAACGTACTAGGTTGGCTTCTCTTGAACCAAATAAAAATTCACTACACAGAAAGTTGAATTAAACGCATAACAGATGACCCCATGCACAGGCCAATATTCTGCGTGCATAACTAAAACCACCACATGGACCAGAAATGATCCATGAGATGAATTGTATCTCAGTCACGCATTTATTGTAGCTGTTCATGTAGACATCTTGAATGGCATGGCTACACGACACCCAGAATCGGCTTAAGCAGCATTAGATAAAAACACCCAAGAGCAATGATGTGTTGGCCCTATCTGATGGAAAGACCGCTAAATAGAAGAAACAGGCCAGACGAGGAAAATATTAGTAGAATTCAAGTCTGTGAGGCCCGACGCTGACCATGCGCTTCATTCTGCACCATGTTAACCACAGTCACAAACTACAATCGCAAAGATTTGTACAGACGGCAAACTTCGGGGACGAAACGTTCACCAGCAGAATCTCACCATATACAGATAACAATTAATCACAACATAAATAGGTTGTGGAAAACTAAATGTGACACTCCTTGAGTTGTTAAAACAGAAAGTTGTGCCATCATACCACTCCTGTCACAAACGCTTGACGTAAATGGGTATTCCTGCAGGCTTGAGTTCATATTTTATCTCAGGGAGAAACCGTTTCTGTAATATACTATTTACCGATTTCTTATGGTCTTGCGCGTTATATACACGTTGATCCTTGATCTATCATTTTAATGCTGCCAAGTGCCAAGCGAGGAAGAGAAATGTTCTATTTTGGCATGAACCGCTCTGGGATTGAACCCCGGACCTCCGGCTTGTGAGGCGGACGCATTATTTAAATGCCACCACAATACGGTCTCAGAATTAGGTGACGAGATATTAGTTTGGATTATCCAAGCGAATTGTTTTGATACACATTCTCCCGAGAAAAAGTTCAATAACATGAGAGAATGATTGAGAATCTTACAGCAATTACTGCTCTATGCCAATCGGAGATGGGAAACTTTAAACCACCATCTCCTTACACTTTCTCATTACCATGGTAGCAACCTGAAATGTATGTGCAATACATTTGACAGCAAGGAGGTATGCAATCTTTGGATATGAGAATGTCGCCATGAAGAGAATTTTGAATATCCCATAGTACTTTACTGCAGATAAGATAAAGTAGATTTCGCTCGCCCAACAAGAAATTCGGTCAATCAATCATTCGACCGGGGAGGGTGGGGAAGTCATTCCAGTCCCTTCGATTAAGTAATACAATGCAACCCAAATTTTCTACCCAGCTGTTGGACTAAATGGACCTCTAGGCCTATTTTCTGAACACTTCGTGAATGCACAGCTGTGGTGTTGTCACGTTCCATAAGATCAGCTAGTGCTAGAACAAGCAGCCAGAGGATGCTAGGTCCCCCGCCGAAATGGCAGCAATATTTTTTTAGCATTGTTGGTCTCAGGGGATATACATGTACATGAGGGAGGGAACTGCTGCTTCATAGGCGTTGGATGTGGAAAGGTCTTTCTGCCTTCCCAAGTTTTAAGATCAGCTCAGAACTGATTGCTTCTGTAATATAGTTTCCATGCAGTGAAGCATGGAAATTTTGTTACCGAAAAGCAACCCCAAGTGACATCTCAAGGCATTATCTGCAAACCAAATTTGACGAGAAGCTAAAGGCATTCTCAACCTATTGCCCAGAAACCAAATTTTAAATTTGCCATCAGGTGTCGCCACCTGTAGGTGCAAGTGGGCGAAATGCAATCCCAAGCATCATGTCATGGCATGGTACATGTATTAGCCTATAGTATCATCTACGGAGGGCCAATGATCGGCTGATGCAGCATGCAACAACAACATTTTCCCAGTTAGACGGCAGATTTTGAAATCATATGTGATGTCATATAGTGATATATGACATCACTACGGGTGTATATAGACCCGTAGTTATGTCATATATCGGCTTCGCCTGCAAAGCTAGATTGGGGTAGGCCTTATAAATAGTGATCCAATCAAAAAATGCTCATATTAGTTTAAAACGGCGGGGTCGAATGACCAATCACTGGAGGGGAGACAGCTGGAACAGTACGTTGACACTGTCTGTTAATACAGGGGCGTCGGAAGCAAATTCAAAGTGGTACGGCCACTATCATAGCACTTTAGGCGAGGGTCCAGGGGCCGCCCAGGCCCAGAAGCTCCTGGGGTCTAGATCGCCGAAGAAGCGTTCTGAGCGATTTCTGGCGAATCAAAATCACTCGCCAGAAAAGCATTGAAGTGTATTTTTAGTTCTTTCCTAACCCTTTTACCATGAAAACGCAATCGATGGTGGTTTTCTGCGATGCTGAATTGCAAAAAAATTGTGTATACTATAGTATAGTAATGTAACCTAGACACATTGTGTAGAAGCAACTGAGATAATTCTTATGGGCAATGGGGTGTTGATAAATTCATTGCAGAAGTAACGCCATCTACATTCATAATTCAGCTAGCTATACTTCTGCAATAATATAGCTGTCGCTCGTAGTTTTTATAATGAGCCACGACTGCTAACAGTGAATTACATCATGGACAAGGGACTGCAAAAAAAAGAAAAAAGAAATGTGAGAAGAACCCTCTACCCCGTCCGTCATTACAATTACTTGCAGGGAATTATTTGGAGAAGGAAGTACTTGCGGCAGAATTTTAAGGAGGTTAAAAATGTATTCAATTTGAACCAAGATGTCAGGAACACCTAGCAGTCAAGTGAAAACTATACAGATTACCAAAAATTTTGCAATTAGAAATGGCCCCCAAGGTTTCCATCCAATCAGAGAAACCGGTCATCATTCCACAAATCTCTTGATGCATCGATAATGTATACCAAATTTTACATTGAGCATTTGAACAGTGTCAGAGATAGAGATCATTAATGATTTTGCATAAATTAACAAGAGCCCAAGGGGCTTCAATATACGCCCGTATATCTGGAATTACACTGGTCTGAATTTCTAGATTGTTAATGGCCTTGATCCGAATTGGTAGCTAGCAATCCAGAGAAAGGTCTACGATTTTATGCTTCTGAGAATGTTACACACATCACATCTTATATTGAATGATAAACTAAAATGGGCTGAACTCTTGGTAACTAGGTGACCTTGAAACAATAGTCGAGAGCACACATATCCCACACTGAAATTGACAATAGTCAAACACAAGAAAATAATAGTTTTCTTTCAAATGGATTCCTTTCAGGTGAGAAAATTTTCCATGAAGGTAGAAGGATGTGAAGCAAGTGATGAAGTAAACCTTTGTTCTTGAGTTAATAAACAGGTATAACGTTCATAAAGGACTCCTCTCCCCATTAAATTAGTAAATGTATGGTTTTTATTTCACAACAATTTAAGTAAATGTAGCCATTTCTTACATGTATCAACCATGAGAGACAACTCCACAGGACAAATGCCATATACATGTAGGGGAGACAAGTCTGAATATTCCAACCCAACACATATAGGCAGCTGAACTTGACAAATTGATCTCTCTTTGCAATGCGAGTAAGCTGTACCCGAAGTTTGGTATCAATCCATACCTTGAAACTAGTGATATCGCATGGACAACTAATGTTAATGGGTGAATGGACATGATCTCGTCTTCGACAGGTATATGAAAATGTGACTTTTGATGATTTCTTGAGTTCGGGGTCACAGTGACCTTGATCTTTTACCAACATTTTGGTATGTAACACATGATGTCCCTCTAATATATCTACTGGCACAAAAAAGGCTATTTTTAATGATTTCAAATTTTTGGGTTACAGTGACCTTGACTTTTAATCTTGACCTACATTTCGGTACACGATACATTGTCTTCCTTCAATATCTCAAAAATCTTCACAAGTCCAGGTAAATCCTAAATCCTTGGAGTGGGTTTACCTTGACATTTGTGGTCTTTCGAATGAGTTCTTGAGTCGACATCTCCATTATACAATTTCTTACATTTCATCCACTGCGCTTGTTTTGAATAAGCATGTCGGTATCCCAAGCTTGCGGTTTTTGCTTTGACTTACGATGTTGATTTCAACTTGACATCAAAGCAGTCGAGTCCGCAATGAAATTCAATCCTTTCATATCTCATACCTAGCAGCGGACTGGCCTAATCAACTGGCTTAGCGCATTCACTGATTGGGTTGATTTAGGGGAAACCTTTTGATCTATTTATATCCAGAACTCATATTGGTAACTAACCAAGCCAGTGTATCGATCCTAACAGATCGATCGATACACTGGCTCGCGAGGATGTGTATCAATGGACACAAGAAACTTTGATTTTTAACAATTTCATGATTTTGGGGGTCACAGTGACCTTGAGCTTCGGCCTTGACCTACATTTTGGTATGTGCCACATCGTGTCCCCCTCATGTATCTACGGACAAAAAAAAAGTTATTTTCAATAATTTCCTGATTTTGGGGTCAGCGACCTTTGACCTTCGACCTTGACCTATATTTTGGTACGCCACACCTAGTTTCCCCGTATTGAATCCACTCACAAACAATTAGAAATTTTTAATGATTTCCTGATTTTTCCGGGACACTGACCTTTGACCTCTGACCTCGACCTACATTTTGTATGCAACACATCATTTCCCCCTAGGGCATCCACTTAGAACTGTAGATAGAAAACTATCAATGATCAATGATTTCCTGATTTTAGGCAACAGTGACCTTTGACCTCTGACCTTGACCTCAATTTTGGTACGCGACACATCGTCTCCACCTTGCGTATCCACTCACAAAAAATTGCAACTGTGGATAGAAAACGTTCACAGATATAGACCGGACATGAACACTTCAGTGATTTCCTGTTTTTTAGGCCGGTGACCTTTGACCTCTGACCTTGACCTTCATTTTGGTACGCGACACATCGTCTCCCCCTAGGGCATCCACTCACCAAAAATTAGAACTGTAGATAGAAAACTGTCAATGATCAATGGTTTCTTGATTTTAGGCAACAATGACATTTGACCTCTGACCTCGACCTCAATTTTGGTACGCGACATCGTCTCCGCCTAGCGTATCCACTCACAAAAATTGCAACTGTGGATAAAAAACGTTCACAGATATAGACTGGACACGAACCCTTCACTGATTTCCTGTTTTTTAGGCCAGTGACCTTTGACCTCTGAACTTGACCTTCATTTTGGTATGCGACACATCGTCTCCCCGTAGGGTATCCACTCACCAAAAATTAGAACTGTAGATAGAAAACTGTCCCAGATATAGACCGGACACGGGGGACGGACAGACGGATGGACGGACGGACGGACGGAAACCGCCATCACATAATACGTCCGCCATTTGGCGGGCGTATAAAAATGGTTGCCCATCCTTCCCGTCACTCAGAGGAACTAATGTGGTTATTCATTAATGCAAGTCTCTTCATACATCGATGCTGTAAATCAAGTTTCGTATAGAACATTTAAATGGCATCAGAGCTAAACATCAGTAAAGATTTTGAATAAATTAAAGATGGCCGCCAAGATTTCCACCCAATCACTGAGCACTCCAACGGAATCAGAGGTAGAGATCATTAATGATTTTGCATAAATTAAAGATGACCACCAAGGTTTTCAGTCAAACGGGTCTCGATTCAAACTATCTGGATGTATCGATGATGTATACCAACCTTTATATAAAACAACTGAATGGTAACTGAGATATGTATCATTATCGATTTCGCATAAATTAAAGATGGCCTCCAGGGTCCCAGCTAACCAGAAAAGCCTGTTTGGTAATTCATTGAAAGTTGCTTGATGTATCGATGATGTATATCAAATTTTGTATTGAACAGTTGAATGGTTTCCGAGATATGGATCATTATCCATTTTGCATGAAATTAAAGATGGCTGGTAAGGTTCCCACCCAATCAGGTCCCAATTCTATAGGCTTTAGGTCCCTGACTAGGTAAATAAGCATACCAAATTTGGAATTCATCAGCGGAACAGTTTTCCGGCAATCTCGCTCATGAACGGACGTACGGACAGACGGACGTACAAGACAATGACAATACTCCATGGCCAAAATTGGCCGATGGGTAAAAACATGGGTCTGTAACAACTGCACTGACAACTGCATGCTATCATCTGTCAGTCTGAAGACCAGCAAGGTTGAATTCAGTTCAATTCAGGAAATTGATCATATGCACAGTGTGCACCCAAACATTAGGAACTCAGTTGTAATTAATACAGTAATATACATGTGTGAACACAAATGATTCGTGCAGAAGCTTTTGGGTAAATCATATGATGTGGAAAACAATTATTTGTTAGCAAAATTGAAGGAAATGTTGTCCTTTGTTTAAGATGACACGAAATTCAAAAACCAGGGATTCAGTATTGCGGGGAAATTCCCGCCAGTTCTTTCATATCATATCTGAAATAAAATATGGTTCCTGCAAAAGATTTAGGGTAAATCATATGATGTGGAATAGAATGATTTCATATAGCAACATTGAAGGCCTATTTTAACTGGAACAGACAGGAAGAAGAGAAACTCAGTGGTGCTACCTTCAGGCAGATGTTGCTGAAATGCAATACGGACTGGCGTCTTGTTGCAAGGAATGCGTATTCCGAATTTCGGAAGAATCCAACATAGTGTAAGGAAGTTATCACTTCGAACAGACATGCACGGACATACACGAAAATAAAAGATCCATTTTGACCCAGTGGCGCCACCTTTAGACCGATGTTGCTGAAATGCAATACGGACTGGCGTTTTGACGCAAGGAATGCGAATGCTGAATTTCGGAAGAATCCAACAAAGCGTTAGGAAGTTATCGCTTCGAACAGGCATACACCGACATACACGAACATCCACGGACAAAAAGAAGCAAGAACCAGTGGCGCCACCTTCAGGCAGATGTTGCTGAAAGGTAATACGGACTGGCGTCTTGTCGCAAGGAATGCGTATTTCGAATTTTGGAAGAATCCAACAAAGCTTCAGGAAGTTATCACTTCGAATAGACATGCACGGACGTACACGGGGCACGAACATCCACGGACGCAAAAAAGCAAGAACCAGTGGCGCCACCTTCAGGCAGAAGTTGCTGAAATGTAACACGGCCTGGCGTCTTGTCGCAAGGAATGCATATTCCGAATTTCGGAAGAATCCAACAAAGGTTTAGGAAGTTATCACTTCGAACAGACGTACACGGACATCCACGGACGCAAAGAAGCAAGAACTAGTGGCGCCACCTTCAGGCAGATGTTGCTGAAATGGAATACGGACTGGCGTCTTGTCGTAAGGAATGCATATGCCGAATTTCGGAAGAATCCAACTAAGCGTTATGAAGTTATCTCTTCGAACAGACATGGACGGACGTACACGGACATCCACAGACGCAAAGAAGCAAGAACTAGTGGCGCCACCTTCAGGCAGATGTTGCTGAAATGGAATATGGACTGGCGTCTTGTCGTAAGGAATGCATATGCCGAATTTCTGAAGAATCCAACTAAGCGTTAGGAAGTTATCTCTTCGAACAGACATGGACGGACGTACACGGACATCCACAGACGCAAAGAAGCAAGAACTAGTGGCGCCACCTTCAGGCAGATGTTGCTGAAATGGAATACGGACTGGCATCTTGTCGCAAGGAATGCGTATTCCGAATTTCGGAAGAATCCAACAAAGCGTTAGGAAGTTATCGCTTCGAACAGACATGGACGGGCATCCACGGACACAAAGAAGCAAGAACCATTTAAAAATCAATAGAAACAAATTTAAGGGCCATATTGTTCGTAGGATCCACAAATGCCACACGGTCAGCAAAAATCGAAATTTGCCTTTATATAAGATTTGAAAGTAGGTCATTTACCAGCAGTAAAAGGGAATTTGCTGAATCGATTGGGAAACAGCCTTCTTACATATAATAGTTATCAAGGTGACCTGTAGCACGGCACAGAAATAGATTAACCCGATTCCCTCATATGCGGTTGTAACAATGTTGAGCTGACGAACGGAGAACGCAACTCCTACGCGACTATTTCTCGACTGCGCGTATTGTCTAGTTGACGAAAAACGCGGCCGGGGAAAACACATCTTATATTCATGTGATACAACCAAGGGGCATGTACATGTACAGGCGCTCAGCCGCGTCTGATGAACATCACATCTTATATTCTTTGATACAGCCAAGGGGCATGTACATGTACAGGCGCTCAGCCGCGTTTGATGAACATCACATCTTATATTCTTTGATACAGCCAAGGGGCATGTACATGTACAGGCGCTCCGACGCGTTTGATGAACATCACATCTTATATTCTTTGATACAGCCAAGGGGCATGTACATGTACAGGCGCTCAGTCGCGTTTGATGAACATCACATCTTATATTCTTTGATACAGCCACAGTACAGGGCGCTCCGATGTACATGTATTCAGGCCAAGCTCCGACGCGTTTGATGAACATCACATCTTATATTCTTTGATACAGCCAAGGGGCATGTACATGTACAGCGCTCCACGCGCGGACAACATCACATCTTATGCTGTTTGATGGTATGCAACGCGTTTGATGAACATCACATCTTATATTCTTTGATACAGCCAAGGGGCATGTACATGTACAGGCGCTCCGACGCGTTTGATGAACATCACATCTTATATTCTTTGATACAGCCAAGGGGCATGTACATGTACAGGCGCTCCGACGCGTTTGATGAACATCACATCTTATATTCTTTGATACAGCCAAGGGGCATGTACATGTACAGGCGCTCCGACGCGTTTGATGAACATCACATCTTATATTCTTTGATACAGCCAAGGGGCATGGTCATGTACAGGCGCTCCGACGCGTTTGATGAACATCACATCTTATATTCTTTGATACAGCCAAGGGGCATGTACATGTACAGGCGCTCCGACGCGTTTGATGAACATCACATCTTATATTCTTTGATACAGCCAAGGGGCATGTACATGTACAGGCGCTCAGCCGCGTTTGATGAGCATCACATCTTATATTCTTAGATACAGCCAAGGGGCATGTACATGTACAGGCGCTCAGCCGCGTTTGATGAACATCACATCTTATATTCTTTGATACAGCCAAGGGGCATATACATGTACAGGCGCTCAGCCGCGTTTGATGAACATCACATCTTATATTCTTTGATACAGCCAAGGGGCATGTACAGGCGCTCAGCCGCGTTTGATGAACATCACATCTTATATTCTTTGATACAGCCAAGGGGCATGTACATGTACAGGCGCTCAGCCGCGTTTGATGAACAACACATCTTATATTCTTTGATACAGCCAAGGGGCATGTACATGTACAGGCGCTCAGCCGCGTTTGATGAACATCACATCTTATATTCTTTGATACAGCCAAGGGGCATGTACATGTACAGGCGCTCAGCCGCGTTTGATGAACATCACATCTTATATTCTTTGATACAGCCAAGGGGCATGTACATGTACAGGCGCTCAGTCGCGTTTGATGAACAACACATCTTATATTCTTTGATACAGCCAAGGGGCATGTACATGTACAGGCGCTCAGCCGCGTTTGATGAACATCACATCTTATATTCTTTGATACAGCCAAGGGGCATGTACATGTACAGGCGCTCCGACGCGTTTGATGAACATCACAGCCAGTGCCTATTATGTTAGTAGCCTTGAGAGAATTTGTCTTCAGTCGCGTTGAAATCGCGCAAACTTTTCTAAACACAAGCAGCATCTTATTTATCTACGACTTTACATCGAAAATCATATGGATTAAGAATACTAATCAGCGATACAGATTTTATATTTCTGGAACATCATGATTACAACACATATAAGGGAAGTGGGAAGAGGTGCCGACATACTGACTGCGTCATATGACTTCACAGAATAGTCTTCTGGTAAACTTATTCTAAAGCACATACCAAGAATCTAACGATTCGTGATATGTGTTGTATCTCAGGTACGCTTTTATTGCCGGCATCATTGAACACTGTAGATTGCTTCTCCCTTGCAGGAAACTAGCCTATGTTTATGTTTACTATGATTTTCTCTGAATTTGGTGCTAATGCTGTAATAAATTAGGTATTTGGATTATGGACGCGGAATTTTTTTAATGGACGACGGGTGTTTATTGAATGATGGACTTAGCGCTTGTATTTTGTTCGTATTTTGAGTTTTCTCTAGTCGCGTTCAAGTCTAAGTTCTTTCTGTGCTGTACTGTACATATTATCTCGCTAGTGGACAGACTGAACATTTTATACGCCTAAGCAAGAATACCACAAGAGAACAGAATGACATTTGCAGAAAATTCGTCTGATTGTTTATTTAGCAGTGAATTATATGTAAACGGATTTTCATCACTCGTAAAACAGATATTCCACAGATTAAATAACAATATTGTGAACCATATAACAATATGGTGAAAAAGACGGACACAGATTCATAATTCTGAATAGTTTATGGATAAATCTATACAAAACTGCGTTCAAAATAACCCAAACAATGTGGACAATTTGAAATTTGGACGCGATTTCCGAGATTCACATGAAGTCTTCGTCACAAACACACACGATGTTTTGATACAATGCATCCACTCGACACGGTCTCGGATAATGTAGGAAATTAGTACCTCGTGGCGCACTGCTAGGACTCCATATTGGCATCCATGTGGAAAGCACAGCATCACGTGGAAACTTCGAAAAGCGCATGTCAGCTGTATGACTTCCGTTACCATGGAGAAACACCTCAAATTAGAAAAGATTCTTCAGGGGATTCAAGGGAATATCTATTTCATTCGGATATATATTTTATCTTTTGATAAGGAGAAATAGGACTATGTGAGCGGAAACACATCCTACGGCATGTGGTGTGCCTCACGTGCGGCGGATCACGGTTTATAGTTGAGAGCTGTAAAATCCCTACACCATTAATGCGCGAGGTATCATGACTTCGACGGAAAAGGCCGAGCAGTCGCGAATGACAGTATATCCACGGATTTGCACGCTTCATCAATATCTCCTATTTGGGTCATAACGAACTCACCTGATTGACGATGACGGCGTATACGTTTTGAGAAGGTAAATTGTTCCCTGGCAAAATAATTACTCGGGCGATGCAAGATAGAATATAATAAACAGAATATTGCATGGATACGACTGAATATCACAAATGTATTTCTAGTGGAAGCTGACGGATAACCCACGCGACTCTCCGCGTCTCGGGAGTTTTCCATCCGTCTTTCGAAAATTCGAAAAATCTGACCAAAAATGTCTTTTTCGAATATGACGTCACTGTGACGTCATCACAGTGGCCATATTTCTTCAAAATTTCTGCCTTTCCGCGATGAAAAACAAGCAAAAATTGTTTTATTTCACATCGCATTAATATTTACTTGTTTGTCATTCAGTTTTTGCGGAGAAATTGCAGAATTAAAAAAGTAGGAAAATCTGACAGAAAAAATGACCAAAAAATGTCGTTCTTTAAAATGACGTCACTGTGACGCCATCAAAGCGGCCAGCTTGAATTTTTACATTTTGTGGTAGAACTTAGCCCAGGGGTATAGTATCGTGAGGTTGATCTCAAAAGGTGAGAAAATGATTGTGTCTGCAAAGGTCCCCAACATCTACAAGGTCGAATAGGGTTAATGGGGCCGCCGAGCAGTTCACAGCTATCAGAGTGGACAGAGTGAATAGGATTTAGCGTCGCTTTTAACAATTTTCCGATTATATCAGGACGGTCACAGCTGTAATAAGGTCTGGTTGTCGTACCTTTGACACCAATGATGAACTCGGCTGGGATATTCTTTCACATAATCATTAGAATAAAGGTTATATAATGTTTAATCAGAAATGATTTTGTGTGGGACCTTAATAAAGCTGATTTTTGTTTAATCCAAACCCATTAAAAATTAGATTTTTATTGATGTCTACATCAAAATAGCATAATAGTGGATTTATGACTTGTTAAAAAGTGCCCATTTTGGTATGTTTGAGACATTTATAAGGAGGATATTTTCTTGTCAAAAAATATGACACATCAACCAAAACCATCTTTGGTTATTTCAAATAATCAAACATTCGGATGTATTGTGTGCAAACATAATTTTTGTTTGAGGTTTCATGTTTTTGTCCTTCTGGCAAACTAAGCCAGGGATCACAGACTGACAAACCATAAGGCCGTGTTCATGAAATTTAGGCTCATTAAACTTACATGTAGCTGTTCGGTTATCATATTCTTATCGCCAGGAAAGTGGGACGAACGGGTAGATTTTATTTTTATACGTTATTTTTGGCCTGGTTTCACAAATTATATTGCGGTCAAAGAAGCTAATTAATGTTTTGTTTATATCAGTTGCAAATATATATGGTACCAGTACTAAGCTAGGTAATCTAGAGGACCCGGACTGACTTTCATGCTTGTCAGCAAGCAAAACTTGAACAAGAATGTGTTTTAGACATTGCAGAATTTTGTTTAAAAAATTCGCGGCGGCCAGAAAATTTGGCGCGGGAGGTGATGATAAATGAACAATTAGTTTTAAAGAGACTTAGCGTCGAATATTTTTTATATAGTAGGCAAACTATATATGATTTTGCAGGTTATGGGTTTCAGAAGAAGTCGGCTTTGTTATCGTCATAGATGAGTGAGTTTTTCTTAAATAAACGTCAAATATCTTGTTAGAACGAACATCCATCATTTTAGATACGGTACCCTGAGTTTAGCTCCATGGAACAGACGTTCGAATTGCAGATTTGGTAGCTGGATAACCATCCCTGGTATCAGGAGCTGAGATGAGTATTCGAAGTATACAAATACTCGGGATTATACCAGTATTCGAGATTATACCAATATTCGAGATTATACTGGTGTTCGAGATTTTATCAGTATTCGAGATTATACCAGTATTCGAGATTATACCAGTATTCGAGATTACAGGGCTCTAAAACCTATAGGTTACAATGAACTAATAAACCTCCCATCTGCAGACTAGCTGGATACCCACATAGCAGCCACGAAAAGCTACTTTGCTGAATTCGTCGCAGCAGTAAATCATTCAACCCATTCTGTTTGTCATCGTCTGAATAGAATAGAACCATGTCGTTCACCAGCAAATATTAGAGGAGCGCAAATTCTCACGGGCGCCACCATCTTTAAACAAATCTGCACAGAATGCTATCAGGAAAAAGACTGAGCGAAATATCAACAGAACTTGTACGATGTACGATGTATTATAACTTTTGCACACGCCCATGTACGATGTATTATAACTTTTGCACACGCCCATGTACGATGTATTATAACTTTTGCACACGCCCATGTACGATGTAGTATAACTTTTGCACACGCCCATGTACGATGTATTATAACTTTTGCACACGCCCATCTACGATGTATTATAACTTTTGCACACGCCCATCTACGATGTATTTTAACTTTTGCACACGTCATCTACGATGTATTATAACTTTTGCACACGCCCATCTACGATGTATTATAACTTTTGCACACGCCCATCTACGATGTATAAGTTGCGCTTATACCTGTTGACGACGACACTATGACGATTTGCGCAAAACAAACACAATATGCCCGCGAACGGTTCGAACAAAGTGCCAGTGAGCTAGCTGATTTGCGAGTTTGTCGTGTGTATTCCTATACTTACTACCCACGTACTTGTTTTGTGTAAGTTTAATACTAAGTTATAATAATATTGTATAATATTAATTCTAAGTAATAATGACATCAGGTAATGTTTCAAGTGATTATGTTTAAGGAGGTCCCAGACAATTCGAATTTTATGTTAACTGCGCATGCTTCTGCGCATCTACCAAAACAGCGATATTTAAAGGTAATGTAACGGAAAGGCAAAAAAGTAAGCATTTGAGAGAACAGTGATGAAAGAATTTATTAATTGGATAATGTGTTTTTCAATTTTAAGGCAATACGACCTCAACGAAGGAACGCTGGCAAACTGACTTATCGAAATCAGGTTAGTTTGGACTCACGGTCATTGTTTTCCCATGTTGGCGCGATACTTTCTTGAAGGGAAACATGGTGACCCCGATTTTTATGAGATTTTCCGATTCAGCATTGTACCAGAAGAAAATTTTGAGAAATTGACATTTTACCGTCTTAGAAAATATGAGCTTTTTCTGTGAAAATAGAGGCATTCACAGAATTGTACTGAGCTGTACACTACTGAACGGTTCTGCACGGAGAGGCCCACCATACGTGTAGGTACTGAGCTGTAACTGAACAGTTCCTGTGTTGTAATCACAGGTCAGAGCTGAACTGAGCAGTACATGTCAGTTAGCAACAGCTTGGTTCCAAGAAGTAACTGAGCAGTACTGCACAGTAACAGGTTGGTTACTGTTCAGTTACCATGCAGTACTGTTCAGTCCTGTTCCGTGCGTGCGGTGCTTTACAGTATCCAATCAGTACTGACCAGTTACTGAGTGGTACTGTGTGGATACTGGTCAGTACTGACTGGTACTGTACTGAGGTGTACCGTTCCCGGCCCTTCCTTGCGGTTACCATTCAGTTACCACACGGTACTAACATGAGAAAATTTGGCTGTGTATAGTAGACCATATAACTTCCTCGGTTATGCAAAACTAAGCCTGGTGATTCTTGAATTTTATATTTTATTGTAAAAGTTAAAAGTTTGGATTGCCTCTTGTTGGAATATAGAAAAATAATACATTTTGTTTTCAAATTGTATTGAATTTCCTTAAGTTGAATAAGTCAGTTACGAACAGTTGATACAATGTTTACCGCATATAAGCGTCGGATTATAGTATCTTCGAAGTCCCGTAAAGAGTATGAACGTTATATTGCATTTTGAAACCCAGCCTGTGGAAGCAGATTTGACGATATGGACGGGCAAACACCTCAAGTGTATGGAAGCCCGATGCTGTCATCACGCATTTCTCTCGGATAATATTCAACGCGAAACACGATGAGAAAACCTTTGGCATTTTCGCGTTTTTGCTGTTTCACATTTTCGTGCTGTCCTATTATTCAAGTTGTACTGGTGTAGAAAAGGGTAATTCTATCAAGTTTATCTCTCATAGGAACTTGCATTCTACTGCTCTATTCCACATTTGGGCTGTTTCTTTAATCTAACGGTAACATAGGTAATCAATCTCCACCAGATGAAATGATAGGGCTATTACGTCATGGAGTATTTGTATCTAATACCGCTCACGCCGGTGGTCATGTCATTCAAGGTGTTCATGAAGCGTGGCTGAGCTCACATCAACCATATTTGGGTTCTGGGAGTGCCTTATCTAGTCCAAATATTGGTCTGTGGAGTCATGTGACCTTTTGTCAGAATCCCGGCATCTTTCTCGACAACCATTGTATGTTGCTATATCTTGCTAGCGGAGTGTTAGTCGTACGAAAAAGAAGCTTGAAATATTCTTTGGCTACTTGGCAGTATGTCATTTCTCATTTGAGCAATTTACACACCAAAAAAAATCAGTAAAGTTAAGTTTACCGTGAATTAAAAAACAACTTACCTTAAGCATCCTGCTGTTTAAAATCCAGATGTCCCACAGATTAGTTTCAAATAAACTAGAATGAAAGTAACTCCGAAAAGTTTAATCCAGGCGTTACTTAAATGCCAACCAATGCTTTACTGACCGTACGAAATTCGTCTTGCCTGATAGATCGGCAATATACTTCAATCTATCAGGCCAGAGTTTGTCAAACACACCTCAATCGTCTAAAGGCGTTTGTCAATAAAATAATTTTAAAACTCATTCGATTTTTCTTGACATTCAGTCGAGTCTATATGGCAGATTAACATTCTATTGACAGGCTGTTCGGTCACTCCCAATTCATGTAAGAATAGCGCAGGTGACAGATGGGATATTCTCCAAAGGGACTGCTGAAGAAGGATTGGCCTACGTGGTTTCAATAGTTTGAATTACTAAAATACAACAAAAGAAATAAAATAAGTGAACAAATAAATAAATTTAACCTACCAGGCCTATGGGAACTTTTATGCACCCCCCTCACCAAACTTTCTAACTGATCTCGGGAACGACAGAACTTTGAGAGCTGACAATCCGTGACTTTGTAGTTTGTTTCATGTTGGGATCATTTTGAGTCCGTTTAAATAACCCGCGAGCACAGTATCAAGGCTAAATTCAAGCTGGCGACCTTGTGGGGCACCGGGAAAGTGATGTTTTCGTCATTTTGCTTCAAAATTCTGCTTTTCAGCAGGAAAAAGTGGACAAAAGCTTTTTTATTTTACATCTAATTATGATTAACTTATTTATCATGTAATTTTTGCGAAAGAAAACATCTGACAAAAAAAAATCGTCCGAAAAATGCCTTTTTTAAAATTACGTCACTGGAACGACGTCATGGCGGCTATCTTGGATTTAAAAAAAAATTTTCTAGCGTGTAGTGTATTAACTTTCAGCCGTCTAGCTCAATAAGAAATATATTTTGAGGGGGAGCGCCTAGATGACCCCATCAAGTCTGGAATGGTACCAAATCGACCAGTACAGTAATTATTTAGTTAAATCAGGGAGAAGTTAACGTGCCAGCCGATGAGCAATCAAATCTTCTTCAGGTTATGCCGATATCCCGAAAAAAACAATTAAAAGTGCACCAATATTTGTCTAAAGTATATTATATATAAAAATATACTAAAAGAATTTGTAAGCAGTCCCTGTATATGGGCCATTTATTCAAACAAACAGTAGTGTGGCCATTATCAACCGCGATAGTTTCGCGATAACGGCGTGACAAAGCGCGATAGTAGTGCTTTACCAGTGCATTGGATAATGCGCTAATTTGATTGTTCTAGTCCGTCATTCAACACTCAACCGTCGTTCATTAAGAATTTTTGTGCCCATAATCCTAAGGCCTAATTCATATAATAGCATTAGCACCAGATTTTAATAAATGTTCTTGATTTACATGTACATAAATGATATCGCCATGGCCACATCCGTTCTTGACATTAATCGGTTTGCTGATGACACTAGTGCTACCCTATCTGATTCCGATCCTATAAGACTTGCTGAAACTATGTCACGTGAGTTAGAAAAACTTAAGGATTGGTTATCATGCAATAAACTTTCGTTGAACGTGAAGAAAACAAAATTTCTTTTTTTCAAACGGAACAGATCCCCAAATATGTATATCCCGAAGGTAATATTATCTGGTTTCGAAATTTAATTTAATTTAATTTAATTTAAAGTCACTAATTTAAAATTCCTTGGTGTGTACGTTAACGAAAAATTGAATTGGCTGACTCATATCCATGAAATCACCTCTAAAATATCGAGAAACATTGGGGTGCATTCCACACCTAAATGATGTGCGGTTAAAATAGACATGGGTTCGGGTCTTCGGCCTCAAATATATGTAAAATCTTTAACAAAACCCCTATGGAAGTATATATTTTCTGAATGGGCACACCCATGCCATTATTCCAGGAGACAAGTCAGCTATTCAAAGTGAAAAGGAAAGACGTGCAATCCTCCTTAAACCTTCCTCAACTTTTCTGAAAAGCTCCATAAAATGTACGAAAATGTGCCAAATTCGACCCACCATCCAGAGAAAACAAACGAAATGATTTTCTTGCTAGACTTGTGAAAGTTTCTCCGTCCAACGGGGATCTTAAAAAGCGAAAAAAATCAGGGGGTCGACCTACTCGTTTTTTTGTAAAATTTTATCGCCATAAGGGAATCATCATTTTCGTTCCCCGAAAAAGTGAGGATTTTGTCCTGCCAGATATTCAATTCCGGAAACCATTTACTCTGTAGTGGCGCGCAGATGCGAAAAGCAAGCAATTGTTATATCCTCGTTTGGAGAAATGGTTACGTCCAGCAGGGTGATACTACAGATATCAGCTGGTAGAAAGGGAAGAAGAATTACCATGCTGTCAAAAACAGGCGACCTTCCTTATTATGAAATTAGGGAAGGGCCATTTGTGCGAAACCGTGGCCTAGTGTAGAGTGCACCCTTAAGGCTAGGGTGTTTTCTCAGAATTTCGTTTCTCAAGGTTATGCCAATCTGGAAGTGTTTGCGAGTTTCTTGGTATACGGCACTTGCTTGTAGCATGCGGTTCTGTTGGATATCTCGTTAATCACTTTCCCCCTACCCCATCTTTGTTTTTGCGACTTTTGCTGAACAATCACGAGTTTACGAGCTCAATAAGAATATCATAGCATTACGCTTTGACCGTGACAATGAAACCCATTGACAAAGATCAGGAGCGTTGACCAGCTTTCGATTGAGGCATTAGAAGCAAAATAAATGCAAAAATAGCTTAAATTCGAGCCAAATTGTCAATAATTTTTCATTCCGACTTTTCCAAAAGATTCGGGGGTGGGAGTACAAACATGGAGATAAAAGGGGAAAAACCAGAATAATACGATGCCATTCAATTTACATCAGGGTACTGGTGTGATCCGTATTGAAAATGAATCACTTTGACTTTCACATTAACAATAATGAGACATACCGGTCACTAATCGTAAGATATATGCCCAATCAAGGGGAAGTAATTCTGTATAGGTCCAAATAGCATATATGCAAGGCCAATGCTATCATACCATGTAGTAAACATAAAATCAAAACATTTCTGAATAAGATAAATAAACTTTAGGATCCCGTTCCATATCAAGTCATTGCAAGGTCCGAATAAGCGCTTTTAACGAGTGTAGTGTAGGAGAACATACAATATTTGGCCTACTCGTGTATTATAACCATGCAGTACCGCCTACATTAAGGCTAGGGTGTTTTCTCAGAATTTCTTTTCTCAAGGCTATGCCAATCTGGAAGTGTTTGCGAGTTTCTTGGTATGCGGCACTTGCTTGTAGTATGCGGTTCTGTTGGATATCTCGTTAATCACTTCCCCCCTACCCCATCTTTGTTTTTGCGACTTTTGCTGAAAAATCACGAGTTTACGAGCTCAATAAGAATATCATAGCATTAGGCTTTGACCGTGACAATGAACCCCATGTACAAAGATCGGAAGCGTTGACCAGCTTTCGACTGAGGCATTAGAAGCAAAATAAATGCAAAAATAGCTTAAATTCGAGCCAAATTGTCAATAATTTTTCATTCCGACTTTTCCAAAAGATTGGGGTTGGGAGTACAAACTTGGAGATAAAAGGGAAAAACCCAGAATAATACGATGTCATTCAATTTACATCAGGGTACTGGTGTGATCCGTATTGAAAATTAATCACTTTGACTTTCACATTAACAATAATTAGACATACCGGTCACTAATCGTAAGATATATGCCCAATCAAGGGGAGGTAATTCTGTATAGGTCAAAATAGCATATATGCAAGGCCAATGCTATCGTACCATGTAGTAAACATAAAATCAAAACATTTCTGACTAAGATAAATAAACTTTACGATCCCGTTCCATATCAAGTCATTGCAAGGTCCGAATAAGCGCTTTTAACGAGTGTAGTGCAGGAGAACATACAATATTTGGCCTACTCGTGTATTATAACCATGCAGTACGGCCTACATTAAGGCTAGGGTGTTTTCTCAGAATATCTTTTCTCAAGGCTATGCCAATCGTGAAGTGTTTGCGAGTTTCTTGGTATGCGGCACTTGCTTGTAGTATGCGGTTCTGTTGGATATCTCGTTAATCACTTTCCCCCTACCCCATCTTTGTTTTTGCGACTTTTGCTGAAAAATCACGAGTTTACGAGCTCAATAAGAATATCATAGCATTAGGCTTTGACCGTGACAATGAAACCCATGTACAAAGATCGGGAGCGTTGACCAGCTTTCGATTGAGGCATTAGAAGCAAAATAAATGCAAAAATAGCTTAAATTCGAGCCAAATTGTCAATAATTTTTCATTCCGACTTTTCCAAAAGATTGGGAGGTGGGAGTACAAACATGGAGATAAAAGGGAAAAAACCAGAATAATACGATGTCATTCAATTTACATCAGGGTACTGGTGTGATCCGTATTGATAATTATTCACTTTGACTTTCACATTAACAATAATGAGACATACCGGTCACTAATCGTAAGATATATGCCCAATCAAGGGGAGGTAATTCTGCATAGGTCCAAATAGCATATATGCAAGGCCAATGCTATCATACCATGTAGTATACATAAAATCGAAACATTTCTGACTAAGATAAATAAACTTTGCGATCCCGTTCCATATCAAGTCATTGCAAGGTCCGAATAAGCGCGTTTAACGAGTGTAGTGCAGGAGAACATACAATATTTGGCCTACCCGTGTATTATAACCATGCAGTACCACCTACATTAAGGGTGCATTCCACACCTAAATGATGTGCGGTTAAAATAGACATGGGTTCGGGTCTTCGGCCTCAAATATATGTAAAATCTTTAACAAAACCCCTATAAAAGTATATATTTTCTGAATGGGCACACCCATGCCATTATTCCAGGAGACAAGTCAGCTATTCAAGGTGAAAAGGAAAGACGTGCAATCCTCCTTAAACCTTCCTCAACTTTTCTGAAAAACTCCATAAAATGTACGAAAATGTGCCAAATTCGACCCACCATCCAGAGAAAACAAACGAAATGATTTTCTTGTTAGACTTGTGAACGTTTCTCCGTCCAACGGGAATCATAAAAAGCGAAAAAAATCAGGGGGTCCACCTACTCGTTTTTTGTAAAATTTTATCGCCATAAGGGAATCATCATTTTCGTTCCCCGAAAAAGTGAGGATTTTATCCTGCCAGATATTACAATTCCGGAAACCATTTACTCTGTAGTGGCGCGTAGATGTGAAAAGCAAGCAATTGTTATATCCTCGTTTGGAGAATGGTTACGTCCAGCAGGGTGATACTACCGATATCAGCTGATAGAAAGGGAAGAAGAATTACCATGCTGTCAAAAACAGGCGACCTTCCTTATTATGAAATTAGGGAGGGGCCATTTGTGCGAAACCGTGGCCTAGTGTGGAGTGCACCCTTAAGGCTAGGGTGTTTTCTCAGAATTTCTTTTCTCAAGGCTATGCCAATCTGGAAGTGTTTGCGAGTTTCTTGGTATGCGGCACTTGCTTGTAGTATGCGGTTCTGTTGGATATCTCGTTAATCACTTTCCCCCTACCCCATCTTTGTTTTTGCGACTTTTGCTGAACAATCACGAGTTTACGAGCTCAATAAGAATATCATAACATTAGGCTTTGACCGTGACAATGAATCCCATTGACAAAGGTCGGGAGCGTTGAGCAGCTTTCGATTGAGGCATTAGAAGCAAAATAAATGCAAAAATAGCTTAAATTCGAGCCAAATTGTCAATAATTTTTCATTCCGACTTTTCCAAAAGATTGGGGGGTGGGAGTACAAACATGGAGATAAAAGGGGAAAAACCAGTATAATACGATGTCATTCAATTTACATCAGGGTACTGGTGTGATCCGTATTGAAAATTAATCACTTTGACTTTCACATTAACAATAATGAGACATACCGGTCACTAATCGTAAGATATATGCCAAATCAAGGGGAGGTAATTCTGTATAGGTCCAAATAGCATATATGCAAGGCCAATGCTATCATACCATGTAGTATACATAAAATCGAAACATTTCTGACTAAGATAAATAAACTTTACGATCCCGTTCCATATCAAGTCATTGCAAGGTCCGAATAAGCGCCTTTAACGAGTGTAGTGCAGGAGAACATACAATATTTGGCCTACTCGTGTATTATAACCATGCAGTACCGCCTACATTAAGGCTAGGGTGTTTTCTCAGAATTTCTTTTCTCAAGGCTATGCCAATCTGGAAGTGTTTGCGAGTTTCTTGGTATGCGGCACTTGCTTGTAGTATGCGGTTCTGTTGGATATCTCGTTAATCACTTTGCCCCTACCCCATCTTTGTTTTTGCGACTTTTGCTGAAAAATCACGAGTTTACGAGCTCAATAAGAATATCATAGCATTAGGCTTTGACCGTGACAATGAAACCCATGTACAAAGATCGGGAGCGTTGCCCAGCTTTCGATTGAGGCATTAGAAGCAAAATAAATGCAAAAATAGCTTAAATTCGAGCCAAATTGTCAATAATTTTTCATTCCGACTTTTCCAAAAGATTGGGAAGTGGGAGTACAAACATGGAGATAAAAGGGGAAAAACCAGAATAATACGATGTCATTCAATTTACATCAGGGTACTGGTGTGATCCGTATTGAAAATTATTCACTTTGACTTTCACATTAACAATAATGAGACATACCGGTCACTAATCGTAAGATATATGCCCAATCAAGGGGAGGTAATTCTGTATAGGTCCAAATAGCATATATGCAAGGCCAATGCTATCATACCATGTAGTATACATAAAATCGAAACATTTCTGACTAAGATAAATAAACTTTGCGATCCCGTTCCATATCAAGTCATTGCAAGGTCCGAATAAGCGCGTTTAACGAGTGTAGTGCAGGAGAACATACAATATTTGGCCTACCCGTGTATTATAACCATGCAGTACCGCCTACATTAAGGGTGCATTCCACACCTAAATGATGTGCGGTTAAAATAGACATGGGTTCGGGTCTTCGGCCTCAAATATATGTAAAATTTTTAACAAAACCCCTGTGAAAGTATATATTTTCTGAATGGGCACACCCATGCCATTATTCCAGGAGATAAGTGAGCTATTCAAATTGAAAAGGAAAGACGTGCAATCCTCCTTAAACCTTCTTCAACTTTTCTGAAAAACTCCATAAAATGTACGAAAATGTACCAAATTCGACCCACCATCCAGAGAAAACAAGCGAAATGATTTTCTTGTTAGACTTGTGAAAGTTTCTCCGTCCAACGGGCATTTTAAAAAGCGAAAAAAATCAGGGGCTCGACCTACTCGTTTTTTGTAAAATTTTATCGCCATAAGGGAATCATCATTTTCGTTCCCCGAAAAAGTGAGGATTTTGTCCTGCCAGATATTCAATTCCGGAAACCATTAACTCTGTAGTGGCGCGTAGATGCGATAAGCAAGCAATTGTTATATCCTCGTTTGAAGAAATGGTTACGTCCAACAGGGTGATACTACAGATATCAGCTAGTAGAAAGGGAAGAAGAATTACCATGCTGTCAAAAACAGGCGACCTTCCTTATTATGAAATTAGGGAGGGGCCATTTGTGCGAAACCGTGGCCTAGTGTGGAGTGCACCCTTAAGGCTAGGGTGTTTTCTCAGAATTTCTTTTCTCAAGGCTATGCCAATCTGGAAGTGTTTGCGAGTTTCTTGGTATGCGGCACTTGCTTGTAGTATGCGGTTCTGTTGGATATCTCGTTAATCACTTCCCCCCTACCCCATCTTTGTTTTTGCGACTTTTGCTGAAAAATCACGAGTTTACGAGCTCAATAAGAATATCATAGCATTAGGCTTTGACCGTGACAATGAACCCCATGTACAAAGATCGGAAGCGTTGACCAGCTTTCGACTGAGGCATTAGAAGCAAAATAAATGCAAAAATAGCTTAAATTCGAGCCAAATTGTCAATAATTTTTCATTCCGACTTTTCCAAAAGATTGGGGTTGGGAGTACAAACTTGGAGATAAAAGGGAAAAACCCAGAATAATACGATGTCATTCAATTTACATCAGGGTACTGGTGTGATCCGTATTGAAAATTAATCACTTTGACTTTCACATTAACAATAATTAGACATACCGGTCACTAATCGTAAGATATATGCCCAATCAAGGGGAGGTAATTCTGTATAGGTCAAAATAGCATATATGCAAGGCCAATGCTATCGTACCATGTAGTAAACATAAAATCAAAACATTTCTGACTAAGATAAATAAACTTTACGATCCCGTTCCATATCAAGTCATTGCAAGGTCCGAATAAGCGCTTTTAACGAGTGTAGTGCAGGAGAACATACAATATTTGGCCTACTCGTGTATTATAACCATGCAGTACGGCCTACATTAAGGCTAGGGTGTTTTCTCAGAATATCTTTTCTCAAGGCTATGCCAATCGTGAAGTATTTGCGAGTTTCTTGGTATGCGGCACTTGCTTGTAGTATGCGGTTCTGTTGGATATCTCGTTAATCACTTCCCCCCTACCCCATCTTTGTTTTTGCGACTTTTGCTGAAAAATCACGAGTTTACGAGCTCAATAAGAATATCATAGCATTAGGCTTTGACCGTGACAATGAAACCCATGTACAAAGATCGGGAGCGTTAACCAGCTTTCGATTGAGGCATTAGAAGCAAAATAAATGCAAAAATAGCTTAAATTCGAGCCAAATTGTCAATAATTTTTCATTCCGACTTTTCCAAAAGATTGGGAGGTGGGAGTACAAACATGGAGATAAAATGGGAAAAACCAGAATAATACGATGTCATTCAATTTACATCAGGGTACTGGTGTGATCCGTATTGAAAATTATTCACTTTGACTTTCACATTAACAATAATGAGACATACCGGTCACTAATCGTGAGATATATGCCCAATCAAGGGGAGGTAATTCTGTATAGGTCCAAATAGCATATATGCAATGCCAATGCTATCATACCATGTAGTATACATAAAATCGAAACATTTCTGACTAAGATAAATAAACTTTACGATCCCGTTCCATATCAAGTCATTGCAAGGTCCGAATAAGCGCGTTTAACGAGTGTAGTGCAGGAGAACATACAATATTTGGCCTACTCGTGTATTATAACCATGCAGTACCGCCTACATTAAGGGTGCATTCCACAGCTAAATGATGTGCGGTTAAAATAGACATGGGTTCGGGTCTTCGGCCTCAAATATATGTAAAATCTTTAACAAAACCCCTATGAAAGTATATATTTTCTGAATGGGCACACCCATGCCATTATTCCAGGAGACAAGTCAGCTATTCAAAGTGAAAAGGAAAGACGTGCAATCCTCCTTAAACCTTCCTCAACTTTTCTGAAAAACTCCATAAAATGTACGAAAATGTGCCAAATTCGACCCACCATCCAGAGAAAACAAACGAAATGATTTTCTTGTTAGACTTGTGAAAGTTTCTCCGTCCAACGGGGATCACAAAAAGCGAAAAAAATCAGGGGATCGACCTACCCGTTTTTTGTAAAATGTTATCGCCATAAGGGAATCATCATTTTCGTTCCCCGAAAAAGTGAGGATTTTATCCTGCCAGATATTCAATTCCGGAAACCATTTACTCTGTAGTGGCACGTAGATGTGAAAAGCAGGCAATTGTTATATCCTCTTTTGGAGAAATGGTTACGTCCAGCAGGGTGATACTACAGATATCAGCTGATAGAAAGGGAAGAAGAATTACCATGCTGTCAGAAACAGGCGACCTTCCTTATTATGAAATTAGGGAGGGGCCATTTGTGCGAAACCGTGGCCTAGTGTGGAGTGCACCCTTAAGGCTAGGGTGTTTTCTCAGGATTTCTTTTCTCAAGGCTATGCCAATCTGGAAGTGTTTGCGAGTTTCTCGGTGTGCGGCACTTGCTTGTAGTATGCGGTTCTGTTGGATATCTCGTTAATCACTTTCCCCCTACCCCATCTTTGTTTTTGCGACTTTTGCTGAAAAATCACGAGTTTACGAGCTCAATAAGAATAACATAGCATTAGGCTTTGACCGTGACAATGAATCCCATTGACAAAGGTCGGGAGCGTTGACCAGCTTTCGATCGAGGCATTAGAAGCAAAATAAATGCAAAAATAGCTTAAATTCGAGCCAAATTGTCAATAATTTTTCATTCCGACTTTTCCAAAAGATTGGGGGGTGGGAGTACAAACATGGAGATAAAAGGGAAAAAACCAGTATAATACGATGTCATTCAATTTACATCAGGGTACTGGTGTGATCCGTATTGAAAATTAATCACTTTGACTTTCACATTAACAATAATGAGACATACCGGTCACTAATCGTTAGATATATGCCCAATCAAGGGGAGGTAATTCTGTATAGGTCCAAATAGCATATATGCAAGGCCAATGCTATCATACCATGTAGTATACATAAAATCGAAACATTTCTGACTAAGATAAATAAACTTTACGATCCCGTTCCATATCAAGTCATTGCAAGGTCCGAATAGGCGCTTTTAACGAGTGTAGTGCAGGAGAACATACAATATTTGGCCTACTCGTGTATTATAACCATGCAGTACCGCCTACATTAAGGCTAGGGTGTTTTCTCAGAATTTCTTTTCTCAAGGCTATGCCAATCCGGAAGTGTTTGCGAGTTTCTTGGTATGCGGCACTTGCTTGTAGTATGCGGTTCTGTTGGATATCTCGTTAATCACTTTCCCCCTACCCCATCTTTGTTTTTGCGACTTTTGCTGAAAAATCACGAGTTTACGAGCTCAATAAGAATATCATAGCATTAGGCTTTGACCGTGACAATGAAACCCATGTACAAAGATCGGGAGCGTTGACCAGCTTTCGATTGAGGCATTAGAAGCAAAATAAATGCAAAAATAGCTTAAATTCGAGCCAAATTGTCAATAATTTTTCATTCCGACTTTTCCAAAAGATTGGGGAGTGGGAGTACAAACTTGGAGATAAAAGGGGAAAACCCAGAATAATACGATGTCTTTCAATTCACATCAGGGTACTGGTGTGATCCGTTTTGAAAATTAATCACTTTGACTTTCACATTAAAAATAATGAGACATACCGGTCACTAATCGTCAGATATATGCCCAATCAAGGGGAGGTAATTCTGTATAGGTCCAAATAGCATATATGCAATGCCAATGCTATCATACCATGTAGTATACATAAAATCGAAACATTTCTGACTAAGATAAATAAACTTTACGATCCCGTTCCATATCAAGTCATTGCAAGGTCCGAATAAGCGCGTTTAACGAGTGTAGTGCAGGAGAACATACAATATTTGGCCTACTCGTGTATTATAACCATGCAGTACCGCCTACATTAAGGGTGCATTCCACAGCTAAATGATGTGCGGTTAAAATAGACATGGGTTCGGGTCTTCGGCCTCAAATATATGTAAAACCTTTAACAAAACCCCTATGAAAGTATATATTTTCTGAATGGGCACACCCATGCCATTATTCCAGGAGACAAGTCAGCTATTCAAAGTGAAAAGGAAAGACGTGCAATCCTCCTTAAACCTTCCTCAACTTTTCTGAAAAACTCCATAAAATGTACGAAAATGTGCCAAATTCGACCCACCATCCTGAGAAAACAAACGAAATGATTTTCTTGTTAGACTTGTGAAAGTTTCTCCGTCCAACGGGGATCACAAAAAGCGAAAAAAAATCAGGGGATCGACCTACCCGTTTTTTGTAAAATGTTATCGCCATAAGGGAATCATCATTTTCGTTCCCCGAAAAAGTGAGGATTTTATCCTGCCAGATATTCAATTCCGGAAACCATTTACTCTGTAGTGGCACGTAGATGTGAAAAGCAGGCAATTGTTATATCCTCTTTTGGAGAAATGGTTACGTCCAGCAGGGTGATACTACAGATATCAGCTGATAGAAAGGGAAGAAGAATTACCATGCTGTCAAAAACAGGCGACCTTCCTTATTATGAAATTAGGGAGGGGCCATTTGTGCGAAACCGTGGCCTAGTGTGGAGTGCACCCTTAAGGCTAGGGTGTTTTCTCAGAATTTCTTTTCTCAAGGCTATGCCAATCTGGAAGTGTTTGCGAGTTTCTCGGTAAGCGGCACTTGCTTGTAGTATGCTGTTCTGTTGGATATCTCGTTAATCACTTTCCCCCTACCCCATCTTTGTTTTTGCGACTTTTGCTGAAAAATCACGAGTTTACGAGCTCAATAAGAATATCATAGCATTAGGCTTTGACCGTGACAATGAAACCCATGTACAAAAATCGGGAGCGTTGACCAGCTTTCGATTGAGTCATTACAAGCAAAATAAATGCAAAAATAGCTTAAATTCGAGCCAAATTGTCAATAATTTTTCGTTCCGACTTTTCCTAAAGATTGGGGGGTGGGAGTACAAACATGGAGATAAAATTGGAAAAACCAGAATAATACGATGTCATTCAATTTACATCAGGGTACTGGTGTGATCCGTATTGAAAATTAATCACTTTGACTTTCACATTAACAATAATGAGACATACCGGTCACTAATCGTAAGATATATGCCCAATCAAGGGGAGGTAATTCTGTATAGGTCCAAATAGCATATATGCAAGGCCAATGCTATCATACCATGTAGTATACATAAAATCGAAACATTTCTGACTAAGATAAATAAACTTTACGATCCCGTTCCATATCAAGCTATTGCAAGGTCCGAATAAGCGCGTTTAACGAGTGTAGTGCAGGAGAACATACAATATTTGGCCTACTCGTGTATTATAACCATGCAGTACCGCCTACATTAAGGGTGCATTCCACACCTAAATGATGTGCGGTTAAAATAGACATGGGTTCGGGTCTTCGGCCTCAAATATATGTAAAATCTTTAACAAAACCCCTATGAAAGTATATATTTTCTGAATGGGCACACCCATGCCATTATTCCAGGAGACAAGTCAGCTATTCAAAGTGAAAAGGAAAGACGTGCAATCCTCCTTAAACCTTCCTCAACTTTTCTGAAAAACTCCATAAAATGTACGAAAATGTGCCAAATTCGACCCACCATCCAGAGAAAACAAACGAAATGATTTTCTTGTTAGACTTGTGAACGTTTCTCCGTCCAACGGGGATCATAAAAAAGCGAAAAAAATCAGGGGGTCGACCTACTCGTTTTTTGTAAAATTTTATCGCCATAAGGGAATCATCATTTTCGTTCCCCGAAAAAGTGAGGATTTTATCCTGCCAGATATTCAATTCCGGAAACCATTTACTCTGTAGTGGCACGTAGATGTGAAAAGCAAGCAATTGTTATATCCTCGTTTGGAGAAATGGTTACGTCCAGCAGGGTGATACTACAGATATCAGCTGATAGAAAGGGAAGAAAAATTACCATGCTGTGAAAAACAGGCGACCTTCCTTATTATGAAATTAGGGAGGGGCCATTTGTGCGAAACCGTGGTTTAGTGTGGAGTGCACCCTTAAGGCTAGGGTGTTTTCTCAGAATTTCTTTTCTCAAGGCTATGCCAATCTGGAAGTGTTTGCGAGTTTCTCGGTGTGCGGCACTTGCTTGTAGTATGCGGTTCTGTTGGATATCTCGTTAATCACTTTCCCCCTACCCCATCTTTGTTTTTGCGACTTTTGCTGAAAAATCACGAGTTTACGAGCTCAATAAGAATATCATAGCATTAGGCTTTGACCGTGACAATGAAACACATGTACAAAAATCGGGAGCGTTGACCAGCTTTCGATTGAGTCATTACAAGCAAAATAAATGCAAAAATAGCTTAAATTCGAGCCAAATTGTCAATAATTTTTCGTTCCGACTTTTCCTAAAGATTGGGGGGTCGGAGTACAAACATGGAGATAAAATTGGAAAAACCAGAATAATACGATGTCATTCAATTTACATCAGGGTACTGGTGTGATCCGTATTGAAAATTAATCACTTTGACTTTCACATTAACAATAATGAGACATACCGGTCACTAATCGTAAGATATATGCCCAATCAAGGGGAGGTAATTCTGTATAGGTCCAAATAGCATATATGCAAGGCCAATGCTATCATACCATGTAGTATACATAAAATCGAAACATTTCTGACTAAGATAAATAAACTTTACGATCCCGTTCCATATCAATTCATTGCAAGGTCCGAATAAGCGCCTTTAACGAGTGTAGTGCAGGAGAACATACAATATTTGGCCTACTCGTGTATTATAACCATGCAGTGCCGCCTACGTTAAGGCTAGGGTGTTTTCTCAGAATTTCTTTTCTCAAGGCTATGCCAATCTGGAAGTGTTTGCGAGTTTCTTGGTATGCGGCACTTGCTTGTAGTATGCGGTTCTTTTGCATATCTCGTTAATCACTTTCCCCCTACCCCATCTTTGTTTTTGCGACTTTTGCTGAAAAATCACGAGTTTACGAGTTCAATAAGAATATCATAGCATTAGGCTTTGACCGTGACAATGAAACCCATGTACAAAGATCGGGAGCGTTGACCAGCTTTCGATTGAGGCATTAGAAGCAAAATAAATGCAAAAATAGCTTAAATTCGAGCCAAATTGTCAATAATTTTTCATTCCGAGTTTTCCAAAAGATTGGGGAGTGGGAGTACAAACTTGGAGATAAAAGGGAAAAACCCAGAATAATACGATGTCTTCCAATTTACATCAGGGTACTGGTGTGATCCGTTTTGAAAATTAATCACTTTGACTTTCACATTAAAAATAATGAGACATACCGGTCACTAATCGTAAGATATATGCCCAATCAAGGGGAGGTAATTCTGTATAGGTCCAAATAGCATATATGCAATGCCAATGCTATCATACCATGTAGTATACATAAAATCGAAACATTTCTGACTAAGATAAATAAACTTTACGATCCCGTTCCATATCAAGTCATTGCAAGGTCCGAATAAGCGCGTTTAACGAGTGTAGTGCAGGAGAACATACAATATTTGGCCTACCCGTGTATTATAGCCATGCAGTACCGCCTACATTAAGGGTGCATTCCACACCTAAATGATGTGCGGTTAAAATAGACATGGGTTCGGGTCTTCGGCCTCAAATATATGTAAAATCTTTAACAAAACCCCTATGAAAGTATATATTTTCTGAATGGGCACACCCATGCCATTATTCCAGGAGACAAGTCAGCTATTCAAGGTGAAAAGGAAAGACGTGCAATCCTCCTTAAACCTTCCTCAACTTTTCTGAAAAACTCCATAAAATATACGAAAATGTGCCAAATTCGACCCACCATCCAGAGAAAACAAACGAGATGATTTTCTTGTTAGACTTGTGAACGTTTCTCCTTCCAACGGGGATCATAAAAAGCGAAAAAAATCAGGGGGTCCACCTACTCGTTTTTTGTAAAATTTTATCGCCATAAGGGAATCATCATTTTCGTTCCCCGAAAAAGTGAGGATTTTATCCTGCCAGATATTACAATTCCGGAAACCATTTACTCTGTAGTGGCGCGTAGATGTGAAAAGCAAGCAATTGTTATATCCTCGTTTGGAGAATGGTTACGTCCAGCAGGGTGATACTACAGATATCAGCTGATAGAAAGGGAAGAAGAATTACCATGCTGTCAAAAACAGGCGATCTTCCTTATTATGAAATTAGGGAGGGGCCATTTGTGCGAAACCGTGGCCTAGTGTGGAGTGCACCCTTAAGGCTAGGGTGTTTTCTCAGAATTTCTTTTCTCAAGGCTATGCCAATCTGGAAGTGTTTGCGAGTTTCTTGGTATGCGGCACTTGCTTGTAGTATGCGGTTCTGTTGGATATCTCGTTAATCACTTTCCCCCTACCCCATCTTTGTTTTTGCGACTTTTGCTGAACAATCACGATTTTACGAGCTCAATAAGAATAACATAGCATTAGGCTTTGACCGTGACAATGAATCCCATTGACAAAGATCGGGAGCGTTGACCAGCTTTCGATTGAGGCATTAGAAGCAAAATAAATGCAAAAATAGCTTAAATTCGAGCCAAATTGTCAATAATTTTTCATTCCGACTTTTCCAAAAGATTGGGGGTGGGAGTACAAACATGGAGCTAAAAGGGGAAAATACAGAATAATACGATGTCATTCAATTTACATCAGGGTACTGGTGTGATCCGTATTGAAAATTAATCACTTTGACTTTCACATTAACAATAATGAGACATACCGGTCACTAATCGTAGGATATATGCCCAATCAAGGGGAGGTAATTCTGTATAGGTCCAAATAGCATATATGCAAGGCCAATGCTATCATACCATGTAGTTACATAAAATCGAAACATTTCTGACTAAGAGAAATAAACTTTACGATCCCGTTCCATATCAAGTCATTGTAAGGTCCGAATAAGCGCTTTTAACGAGTGTAGTGCAGGAGAACATACAATATTTGGCCTACTCGTGTATTATAACCATGCAGTACCGCCTACATTACGGCTAGGGTGTTTCCTCAGAATTTCTTTTCTCAAGGCTATGCCAATCTGGAAGTGTTTGCGAGTTTCTTGGTATGCGGCACTTGCTTGTAGTATGCGGTTCTGTGGGATATCTCGTTAATCAACTTCCCCCTACCCCATCTTTGTTTTTGGCGACTTTTGCTGAAAAATCACGAGTTTACGAGCTCAATAAGAATATCATAGCATTAGGCTTTGACCGTGACAATGAAACCCATGTACAAAGATCGGGAGCGTTGACCAGCTTTCGATTGAGTCATTAGAAGCAAAATAAACGCAAAAATAGCTTAAATTCGAGCCAAATTGTCAATAATTTTTCGTTCCGACTTTTCCTAAAGATTGGGGGGTGGGAGTACAAACATGGAGATAAAATGGGGAAAACCAGAATAATACGATGTCATTCAATTTACATCAGGGTACTGGTGTGATCCGTATTGAAAATTAATCACTTTGACTTTCACATTAACAATAATGAGACATACCGGTCACTAATCGTAAGATATATGCCCAATCAAGGGGAGGTAATTCTGTATAGGTCCAAATAGCATATATGCAAGGCCAACGCTATCATACCATGTAGTATACATAAAATCGAAACATTTCCGACTAAGATAAATAAACTTTACGATCCCGTTCCATAGCAAGCCATTGCAAGGTCCGAATAAGCGCGTTTAACGAGTGTAGTGCAGGAGAACATACAATATTTGACCTACTCGTGTATTATAACCATGCAGTACCGCCTACATTAAGGGTGCATTCCACACCTAAATGATGTGCGGTTAAAATAGACATGGGTTCGGGTCTTCGGCCTCAAATATATGTAAAATCTTTAACAAAACCCCTATGAAAGTATATATTTTCTGAATGGGCACATCCATGCCATTATTCCAGGAGACAAAGTCAGCTATTCAAAGTGAAAAGGAAAGACGTGCAATCCTCCTTAATCCTTCCTCAACTTTGCTGAAAAACTCCATCAAACGTACGAAAAGGTGCCAAATTCGACCCACCATCCAGAAAAAACAAACGAAATGATTTTCTTGTTAGACTTGTGAAAGTTTCTCCGTCCAACGGGGATCATAAAAAGCGAAAAAAATCAGGGGATCGACCTACTCGTTTTTTGTAAAATTTTATCGCCATGAGGGAATCATCATTTTCGTTCCCCGAAAAAGTGAGGATTTTATCCTGCCAGATATTCAATTCCGGAAACCATTTACTCTGTAGTGGCGCGTAGATGTGAAAAGCAAGCAATTGTTATATCCTCGTTTGGAGAAATGGTGACGTCCAGCAGGGTGATACTACGAGCCCAATAAGAATATCATAGCATTAGGCTTTGACCGTGACAATGAAACCCATGCACAAAGATCGGGAGCGTTGACCAGCTTTCGATTGAGGCATTAGAAGCAAAATAAATGCAAAAATAGCTTTAATTCGAGTCAAATTGTCAATAATTTTTCATTCCGACTTTTCCAAAAGATTGCGGGGTGGGAGTACAAACATGGAGCTAAAAGGGGAAAAACCAGAATAATACGATGTCATTCAATTGACATCAGGGTACTGGTGTGATCCGTATTGAAAATTAATCACTTTGACTTTCACATTAACAATAATGAGATATACCGGTCACTAATCGTAAGATATATGCCCAATCAAGGGGAGGTAATTCTGTATAGGACCAAATAGCATATATGCAAAGCCAATGCTATCATACGATGTAGTATACATAAAATCGAAACATTTCTGACTAAGATAAATAAACTTTACGATCCCGTTCCATATCAAGTCATTGCAAGGTCCGAATAGGCGCGTTTAACGAGTGTAGTGCAGGAGAACATACAATATTTGGCCTACTCGTGTATTATAACCATGCCGTACCGCCTACATTAAGGGTGCATTCCACACCTAAATGATGTGCGGTTAAAATGGACATGGGTTCGGGTCTTCCGCCTCAAATATATGTAAAATCTTTAACAAAATCGCTATGAAAGTATATATTTTCTGAATGGGCACACCCATGCCATTATTCCAGGAGACAAGTCAGCTATTCAAAGTGAAAAGGAAAGACGTGCAATCCTCCTTAAACCTTCCTCAACTTTTCTGAAAAACTCCATCAAATGTACGAAAATGTGCCAAATTCGACCCACCATCCAGAGAAAACAAACGAAATGATTTTCTTGTTAGACTTGTGAAAGTTTCTCCGTCCAACGGGGATCTTAAAAAGCGAAAAAAATCAGGGGGTCGACCTACTCGTTTTTTGTAAAATTTTATCGCCATAAGGGAATCATCATTTTCGTTCCCCGAAAAAGTGAGGATTTTATCCTGCCAGATATTCAATTCCGGAAACCATTTACTCTGTAGTGGCACGTAGATGTGAAAAGCAAGCAATTGTTATATCCTCGTTTGGAGAATGGTGACGTCCAGCAGGGTGATACTACAGATATCAGCTGATAGAAAGGGAAGAAGAATTACCATGCTGTCAAAAACAGGCGACCTTCCTTATTATGAAATTAGGGAGGGGCCATTTGTGCGAAACCGTGGCCTAGTGTGGAGTGCACCCTTAAGGCTAGGGTGTTTTCTCAGAATTTTTTTTCTCAAGGCTATGCCAATCTGGAAGTGTTTGCGAGTTTCTTGGTATGCGGCACTTGCTTGTAGTATGCGGTTCTTTTGGATATCTCGTTAATCACTTTCCCCCTACCCCATCTTTGTTTTTGCGACTTTTGCTGAAAAATCACGAGTTTACGAGCTCAATAAGAATATCATAGCATTAGGCTTTGACCGTGACAATGGACCCCATGTACAAAGATCGGGAGCGTTGACCAGCTTTCGATTGAGGCATTAGAAGCAAAATAAATGCAAAAATAGCTTAAATTCGAGCCAAATTGTCAATAATTTTTCATTCCGACTTTTCCAAAAGATTGGGGGGTGGGAGTACTAACATGGAGATAAAAGGGGAAAAACCAGTATAATACGATGTCATTCAATTTACATCAGGGTACTGGTGTGATCCGTATTGAAAATTAATCACTTTGACTTTCACATTAACAATAATGAGACATACCGGTCACTAATCGTAAGATATATGCCCAATCAAGGGGAGGTAATTCTGTATAGGTCCAAATAGCATATATGCAAGGCCAATGCTATCATACCATGTAGTATACATAAAATCGAAACATTTCTGACTAAGATAAATAAACTTTACGATCCCGTTCCATATCAATTCATTGCAAGGTCCGAATAAGCGCCTTTAACGAGTGTAGTGCAGGAAAACATACAATATTTGGCCTACTCGTGTATTATAACCATGCAGTGCCGCCTACATTAAGGCTAGGGTGTTTTCTCAGAATTTCTTTTCTCAAGGCTATGCCAACCTGGAAGTGTTTGCGAGTTTCTTGGTATGCGGCACTTGCTTGTAGTATGCGGTTCTTTTGCATATCTCGTTAATCACTTTCCCCCTACCCCATCTTTGTTTTTGCGACTTTTGCTGAAAAATCACGAGTTTACGAGCTCAATAAGAATATCATAGCATTAGGCTTTGACCGTGACAATGAAACCCATGTACAAAGATCGGGAGCGTTGACCAGCTTTCGATTGAGGCATTAGAAGCAAAATAAATGCAAAAATAGCTTAAATTCGAGCCAAATTGTCAATAATTTTTCATTCCGAGTTTCCAAAAGATTGGGGAGTGGGAGTACAAACTTGGAGATAAAAGGGAAAAACCCAGAATAATACGATGTCTTTCAATTTACATCAGGGTACTGGTGTGATCCGTTTTGAAAATTAATCACTTTGACTTTCACATTAAAAATAATGAGACATACCGGTCACTAATCGTAAGATATATGCCCAATCAAGGGGAGGTAATTCTGTATAGGTCCAAATAGCATATATGCAATGCCAATGCTATCATACCATGTAGTATACATAAAATCGAAACATTTCTGACTAAGATAAATAAACTTTACGATCCCGTTCCATATCAAGTCATTGCAAGGTCCGAATAAGCGCGTTTAACGAGTGTAGTGCAGGAGAACATACAATATTTGGCCTACCCGTGTATTATAGCCATGCAGTACCGCCTACATTAAGGGTGCATTCCACACCTAAATGATGTGCGGTTAAAATAGACATGGGTTCGGGTCTTCGGCCTCAAATATATGTAAAATCTTTAACAAAACCCCTATGAAAGTATATATTTTCTGAATGGGCACACCCATGCCATTATTCCAGGAGACAAGTCAGCTATTCAAGGTGAAAAGGAAAGACGTGCAATCCTCCTTAAACCTTCCTCAACTTTTCTGAAAAACTCCATAAAATATACGAAAATGTGCCAAATTCGACCCACCATCCAGAGAAAACAAACGAGATGATTTTCTTGTTAGACTTGTGAACGTTTCTCCTTCCAACGGGGATCATAAAAAGCGAAAAAAATCAGGGGGTCCACCTACTCGTTTTTTGTAAAATTTTATCGCCATAAGGGAATCATCATTTTCGTTCCCCGAAAAAGTGAGGATTTTATCCTGCCAGATATTACAATTCCGGAAACCATTTACTCTGTAGTGGCGCGTAGATGTGAAAAGCAAGCAATTGTTATATCCTCGTTTGGAGAATGGTTACGTCCAGCAGGGTGATACTACAGATATCAGCTGATAGAAAGGGAAGAAGAATTACCATGCTGTCAAAAACAGGCGACCTTCCTTATTATGAAATTAGGGAGGGGCCATTTGTGCGAAACCGTGGCCTAGTGTGGAGTGCACCCTTAAGGCTAGGGTGTTTTCTCAGAATTTCTTTTCTCAAGGCTATGCCAATCTGGAAGTGTTTGCGAGTTTCTTGGTATGCGGCACTTGCTTGTAGTATGCGGTTCTGTTGGATATCTCGTTAATCACTTTCCCCCTACCCCATCTTTGTTTTTGCGACTTTTGCTAAACAATCACGAGTTTACGAGCTCAATAAGAATAACATAGCATTAGGCTTTGACCGTGACAATGAATCCCATTGACAAAGATCGGGAGCGTTGACCAGCTTTCGATTGAGGCATTAGAAGCAAAATAAATGCAAAAATAGCTTAAATTCGAGCCAAATTGTCAATAATTTTTCATTCCGACTTTTCCAAAAGATTGGGGGTGGGAGTACAAACATGGAGCTAAAAGGGGAAAATACAGAATAATACGATGTCATTCAATTTACATCAGGGTACTGGTGTGATCCGTATTGAAAATTAATCACTTTGACTTTCACATTAACAATAATGAGACATACCGGTCACTAATCGTAGGATATATGCCCAATCAAGGGGAGGTAATTCTGTATAGGTCCAAATAGCATATATGCAAGGCCAATGCTATCATACCATGTAGTTACATAAAATCGAAACATTTCTGACTAAGAGAAATAAACTTTACGATCCCGTTCCATATCAAGTCATTGTAAGGTCCGAATAAGCGCTTTTAACGAGTGTAGTGCAGGAGAACATACAATATTTGGCCTACTCGTGTATTATAACCATGCAGTACCGCCTACATTACGGCTAGGGTGTTTCCTCAGAATTTCTTTTCTCAAGGCTATGCCAATCTGGAAGTGTTTGCGAGTTTCTTGGTATGCGGCACTTGCTTGTAGTATGCGGTTCTGTGGGATATCTCGTTAATCAACTTCCCCCTACCCCATCTTTGTTTTTGGCGACTTTTGCTGAAAAATCACGAGTTTACGAGCTCAATAAGAATATCATAGCATTAGGCTTTGACCGTGACAATGAAACCCATGTACAAAGATCGGGAGCGTTGACCAGCTTTCGATTGAGTCATTAGAAGCAAAATAAACGCAAAAATAGCTTAAATTCGAGCCAAATTGTCAATAATTTTTCGTTCCGACTTTTCCTAAAGATTGGGGGGTGGGAGTACAAACATGGAGATAAAAGGGGGAAAACCAGAATAATACGATGTCATTCAATTTACATCAGGGTACTGGTGTGATCCGTATTGAAAATTAATCACTTTGACTTTCACATTAACAATAATGAGACATACCGGTCACTAATCGTAAGATATATGCCCAATCAAGGGGAGGTAATTCTGTATAGGTCCAAATAGCATATATGCAAGGCCAACGCTATCATACCATGTAGTATACATAAAATCGAAACATTTCTGACTAAGATAAATAAACTTTACGATCCCGTTCCATAGCAAGCCATTGCAAGGTCCGAATAAGCGCGTTTAACGAGTGTAGTGCAGGAGAACATACAATATTTGGCCTACTCGTGTATTATAACCATGCAGTACCGCCTACATTAAGGGTGCATTCCACACCTAAATGATGTGCGGTTAAAATAGACATGGGTTCGGGTCTTCGGCCTCAAATATATGTAAAATCTTTAACAAAACCCCTATGAAAGTATATATTTTCTGAATGGGCACATCCATGCCATTATTCCAGGAGACAAAGTCAGCTATTCAAAGTGAAAAGGAAAGACGTGCAATCCTCCTTAATCCTTCCTCAACTTTGCTGAAAAACTCCATCAAACGTACGAAAAGGTGCCAAATTCGACCCACCATCCAGAAAAAACAAACGAAATGATTTTCTTGTTAGACTTGTGAAAGTTTCTCCGTCCAACGGGGATCATAAAAAGCGAAAAAAATCAGGGGATCGACCTACTCGTTTTTTGTAAAATTTTATCGCCATGAGGGAATCATCATTTTCGTTCCCCGAAAAAGAGAGGATTTTATCCTGCCAGATATTCAATTCCGGAAACCATTTACTCTGTAGTGGCGCGTAGATGTGAAAAGCAAGCAATTGTTATATCCTCGTTTGGAGAAATGGTGACGTCCAGCAGGGTGATACTACGAGCCCAATAAGAATATCATAGCATTAGGCTTTGACCGTGACAATGAAACCCATGCACAAAGATCGGGAGCGTTGACCAGCTTTCGATTGAGGCATTAGAAGCAAAATAAATGCAAAAATAGCTTTAATTCGAGTCAAATTGTCAATAATTTTTCATTCCGACTTTTCCAAAAGATTGCGGGGTGGGAGTACAAACATGGAGCTAAAAGGGGAAAAACCAGAATAATACGATGTCATTCAATTGACATCAGGGTACTGGTGTGATCCGTATTGAAAATTAATCACTTTGACTTTCACATTAACAATAATGAGATATACCGGTCACTAATCGTAAGATATATGCCCAATCAAGGGGAGGTAATTCTGTATAGGACCAAATAGCATATATGCAAAGCCAATGCTATCATACGATGTAGTATACATAAAATCGAAACATTTCTGACTAAGATAAATAAACTTTACGATCCCGTTCCATATCAAGTCATTGCAAGGTCCGAATAAGCGCGTTTAACGAGTGTAGTGCAGGAGAACATACAATATTTGGCCTACTCGTGTATTATAACCATGCCGTACCGCCTACATTAAGGGTGCATTCCACACCTAAATGATGTGCGGTTAAAATAGACATGGGTTCGGGTCTTCGGCCTCAAATATATGTAAAATCTTTAACAAAATCGCTATGAAAGTATATATTTTCTGAATGGGCACACCCATGCCATTATTCCAGGAGACAAGTCAGCTATTCAAAGTGAAAAGGAAAGACGTGCAATCCTCCTTAAACCTTCCTCAACTTTTCTGAAAAACTCCATCAAATGTACGAAAATGTGCCAAATTCGACCCACCATCCAGAGAAAACAAACGAAATGATTTTCTTGTTAGACTTGTGAAAGTTTCTCCGTCCAACGGGGATCTTAAAAAGCGAAAAAAATCAGGGGGTCGACCTACTCGTTTTTTGTAAAATTTTATCGCCATAAGGGAATCATCATTTTCGTTCCCCGAAAAAGTGAGGATTTTGTCCTGCCAGATATTCAATTCCGGAAACCATTAACTCTGTAGTGGCGCGTAGATGCGATATAAAGCAAGCAATTGTTATATCCTCGTTTGAAGAAATGGTTACGTCCAGCAGGGTGATACTACAGATATCAGCTAGTAGAAAGGGAAGAAGAATTACCATGCTGTCAAAAACAGGCGACCTTCCTTATTATGAAATTAGGGAGGGGCCATTTGTGCGAAACCGTGGCCTAGTGTGGAGTGCACCCTTAAGGCTAGGGTGTTTTCTCAGAATTTCTTTTCTCACGGCTATGCGAATCTGGAAGTGTTTGCGAGTTTCTTGGTATGCGACACTTGCTTGTAGTATGCGGTTTTGTCGGATATTCCGTCAATCACTTTCCCCTACCCCATCTTTGTTTTTGCGACTTTTGCTAAAAAATCACGAATTTACGAGCTCAATAAGAATATCATAGCATTAGGCTTTGACCGTGACAATGAAACCCATGTACAAAGATCGGGAGCGCTGACCAGCTTTCGATTGAGGCATTAGAAGCAAAATAAACGCAAAAATAGCTGAAATTCGAGCCAAATTGTCAATAATTTTTCATTCCGACTTTTCCAAAAGATTGGGGGTGGGAGTACAAACTTCGAGATAAACGGGACAAAACCAGAATAATACGATGTCATTCAATTTAGATCAGGGTACTGGTGTGATCCGTATTGAAAATTAATCACTTTGACATTCACATTAACAATAATGAGACATACAGGTCACTAATCGTAACATATATGCCCAATCAAGGGCAGGTAATTCTGTATAGGTCCAAATAGCATATATGCAAGGCCAATGTTATCATACCATGTAGTATACATACAATTGAAACATTTCTGACTAAGATAAATGAACTTTACGATTCCGTTCCATATCAAGTCATTACAAGGTCCGAATAAGCGCTTTTAACGAGTGTAGTGCAGGAGAACATACAATATTTGGCCTACTCGTGTATTATAACCGTGCAGTGGCGCCTACATTAAGGGTGCATTCCACACCTAAATGATGTGCGGTTAAAATAGACATGGGTTCGTGTCTTCGGCCTCAAATATATGTAAAATCTTTAACAAAACCCCTGTGAAAGTATATATTTTCTGAATGGGCACACCCATGCCATTATTCCAGGAGACAAGTGAGCTATTCAAATTGAAAAGGAAAGACGTGCAATCCTCCTTAAACCTTCTTCAACTTTTCTGAAAAACTCCATAAAATGTACGAAAATGTGCCAAATTCGACCCACCATCCAGAGAAAACAAACGAAACGATTTTCTTGTTAGACTTGTGAAAGTTTTTCCGTCCAACGGGCATTTTAAAAAGCGAAAAAAAATCAGGGGGTCGAATAACACGTTTTTTGCAAAATTTTATCGCCATAAGGGAATCATCATTTTCGTTCTCCGAAAAAGTGAGGATTTTGTCCTGCCAGATATTCAATTCCGGAAACCATTAACTCTGTAGTGGCGCGTAGATGCGATCAGCAAGGAATTGTTATATCCTCGTTTGAAGAAATGGTTACGTCCAGCAGGGTGATACTACAGATATCAGCTAGTAGAAAGGGAAGAAGAATTACCATGCTGTCAACAACAGGCGACCTTCCTTATTATGAAATTAGGGAGGGGCCATTTGTGCGAAACCGTGGCCTAGTGTGGTGTGCACCCTTAAGGCTAGGGTGTTTTCTCAGAATTTCTTTTCTCAAGGCTATGCCAATCTGGAAGTGTTTGCGAGTTTCTTGGTATGCGACACTTGCTTGTAGTATGCGGTTTTGTCGGATATTCCGTCAATCACTTTCCCCTACCCCATCTTTGTTTTTGCGACTTTTGCTAAAAAATCACGAATTTACGAGCTCAATAAGAATATCATAGCATTAGGCTTTGACCGTGGCAATGAAACCCATGTACAAAGATCGGGAGCGTTGACCAGCTTTCGATTGAGGCATTAGAAGCAAAATAAACGCAAAAATAGCTGAAATTCGAGCCAAATTGTCAATAATTTTTCATTCCGACTTTTCCAAAAGATTGGGGATGGGAGTACAAACTTCGAGATAAACGGGACAAAACCAGAATAATACGATGTCATTCAATTTAGATCAGGGTACTGGTGTGATCCGTATTGAAAATTAATCACTTTGACATTCACATTAACAATAATGAGACATACAGGTCACTAATCGTAATATATATGCCCAATCAAGGGCAGGTAATTCTGTATAGGTCCAAATAGCATATATGCAAGGCCAATGCTATCATACCATGTAGTATACATAAAATCGAAACATTTCTGACTAAGATAAATGAACTTTACGATTCCGTTCCATATCAAGTCATTACAAGGTCCGAATAAGCGCTTTTAACGAGTGTAGTGCAGGAGAACATACAATATTTGGCCTGCTCGTGTATTATAACCGTGCAGTGGCGCCTACATTAAGGGTGCATTCCACACCTAAATGATGTGCGGTTAAAATAGACGTGGGTTCGTGTCTTCGGCCTCAAATATATGTAAAATCTTTAACAAAACCCCTGTGAAAGTATATATTTTCTGAATGGGCACACCCATGCCATTATTCCAAGAGACAAGTGAGCTATTCAAATTGAAAAGGAAAGACGTGCAATCCTCCTTAAACCTTCTTCAACTTTTCTGAAAAACTCCATAAAATGTACGAAAATGTGCCAAATTCGACCCACCATCAAGAGAAAACAAACGAAACGATTTTGTTGTTAGACTTGTGAAAGTTTTTCCGTCCAACGGGCATTTTAAAAAGCGAAAAAAAATCAGGGGGTCGAATAACACGTTTTTTGCAAAATTTTATCGCCATAAGGGAATCATCATTTTCGTTCTCCGAAAAAGTGAGGATTTTGTCCTGCCAGATATTCAATTCCGGAAACCATTAACTCTGTAGTGGCGCGTAGATGCGATCAGCAAGGAATTGTTATATCCTCGTTTGAAGAAATGGTGACGTCCAGCAGGGTGATACTACAGATATCAGCTAGTAGAAAGGGAAGAAGAATTACCATGCTGTCAAAAACAGGCGACCTTCCTTATTATGAAATTAGGGAGGGGCCATTTGTACCAAACCGTGGCCTAGTGTGGAGTGCACCCTTAAGGCTAGGGTGTTTTCTCAGAATTTCTTTTCTCAAGGCTATGCCAATCTGGAAGTGTTTGCGAGTTTCTTGGTATGCGACACTTGCTTGTAGTATGCGGTTTTGTCGGATATTCCGTCAATCACTTTCCCCTACCCCATCTTTGTTTTTGCGACTTTTGCTAAAAAATCACGAATTTACGAGCTCAATAAGAATATCATAGCATTAGGCTTTGACCGTGACAATGAAACCCATGTACAAAGATCGGGAGCGCTGACCAGCTTTCGATTGAGGCATTAGAAGCAAAATAAACGCAAAAATAGCTGAAATTCGAGCCAAATTGTCAATAATTTTTCATTCCGACTTTTCCAAAAGATTGGGGGTGGGAGTACAAACTTCGAGATAAACGGGACAAAACCAGAATAATACGATGTCATTCAATTTAGATCAGGGTACTGGTGTGATCCGTATTGAAAATTAATCACTTTGACATTCACATTAACAATAATGAGACATACAGGTCACTAATCGTAACATATATGCCCAATCAAGGGCAGGTAATTCTGTATAGGTCCAAATAGCATATATGCAAGGCCAATGTTATCATACCATGTAGTATACATACAATTGAAACATTTCTGACTAAGATAAATGAACTTTACGATTCCGTTCCATATCAAGTCATTACAAGGTCCGAATAAGCGCTTTTAACGAGTGTAGTGCAGGAGAACATACAATATTTGGCCTACTCGTGTATTATAACCGTGCAGTGGCGCCTACATTAAGGGTGCATTCCACACCTAAATGATGTGCGGTTATAATAGACATGGGTTCCTGTCTTCGGCCTCAAATATATGTAAAATCTTTAACAAAACCCCTGTGAAAGTATATATTTTCTGAATGGGCACACCCATGCCATTATTCCAGAAGACAAGTGAGCTATTCAAATTGAAAACGAAAGACGTGCAATCCTCCTTAAACCTTCTTCAACTTTTCTGAAAAACTCCATAAAATGTACGAAAATGTGCCAAATTCGACCCACCATCCAGAGAAAACAAGCAGGCTGATTTTGTTATTAGACTTGTGAAAGTTTTTCCATCGCCGGGCATTTAAAAAGCGAAAAAATCAGGGTCGAATAACGTTTTTTGCAAAATTTATCGCCTTAAGGGAATCATCATTTCGTTCTCCGAAAAGAAGTGAGGATTTTGTCCTGCCAGATATTCAATTCCGGAAACCATTAACTCTGTAGTGGCGCGTAGATGCGATCAGCAAGGAATTGGTATATCCTCGTTTGAAGAAATGGTTACGTCCAGCAGGGTGATACTACAGATATCAGCTAGTAGAAAGGAAGAAGAATTACCATGCTGTCAAAAACAGGCGACCTTCACTTATTATGAGTAGGGAGGGGCCATTTGTGCGAAACCGTGGCCTAGTGTGGAGTGCACCCTTAAGGCTTCAGGGTGTTTTCTCAGAATTTCTTTTCTCAAGGCTATGCCAATCTGGAAGTGTTTGCGAGTTTCTTGGTATGCGACACTTGCTTGTAGTATGCGGTTTTGTCGGATATTCCGTCAATCACTTTCCCCTACCCCATCTTTGTTTTTGCGACTTTTGCTAAAAAATCACGAATTTACGAGCTCAATAAGAATATCATAGCATTAGGCTTTGACCGTGACAATGAAACCCATGTACAAAGATCGGGAGCGTTGACCAGCTTTCGATTGAGGCATTAGAGGCAAAATAAACGCAAAAATAGCTGAAATTCGAGCCAAATTATCAATAATTTTTCAATCCGACTTTTCCAAAAGATTGGGGGGTGGGAGTACAAACTTCGAGATAAAAGGGACAAAACCAGAATAGTACGATGTCATTCAATTTAGATCAAGGGGTACTGGTGTGATCCGTAGTGAAAATTAATCACTTTGACATTCATTAACAATAATGAGACATACAGGTCTAATCATGTATATATATCCCAATCAAGGGCAGACAATTATAATATGGGGTCAAATAGCATATATGCAAGGCCAATGTTATCATACCATGTAGTATACATAAAATTGAAACATTTCTGACTAAGATAAATGAACTTTACGATCCCGTTCCATGTCAAGTCATTACAAGGTCCGAATAAGCGATTTTAACGGGTGTAGTGCAGGAGAACATACAATAGTTGGCATACTCGTGTATTATAACCGTGCAGTGGCGCCTACATTAAGGGTGCATTCCACACCTATATGATGTGCGGTTAAAATAGACATGGGTTCGGGTCTTCGGCCTTAAATATATGTAAAATCTTTAACAAAACCCCTGTGGAAGTATATATTTTCTGAATGGGTACACCCATGCCATTATTCCAGGAGACAAGTGAGCTATTCAAATTGAAAAGGAAAGACGTGCAATCCTCCTTAAACCTTCTTCAACTTTTCTGAAAAACTCCATAAAATATACGAAAATGTGCCAAATTCGACCAACCATCCAGAGAAAACAAACGAAATGATTTTCTTGTTAGACTTGTGAAAGTTTCTCCGCGTCCAACGGGCATTTTAAAAAGCAAAAAAAATCAGGGGGTCGACCTACTCGTTTTTTGTAAAATTTTATCGCCATAAGGGAATCATCATTTTCGTTCCCCGAAAAAGTGAGGATTTTGTCCTGCCAGATATTCAATTCCGGAAACCATTAACTCTGTAGTGGCGCGTAGATGCGATCAGCAAGGAATTGTTATATCCTCGTTTGAAGAAATGGTTACGTCCAGCAGGGTGATACTACAGATATCAGCTAGTAGAAAGGGAAAAAGAATTACCATGCTGTCAAAAACAGGCGACCTTCCTTATTATGAAATTAGGGAGGGGCCATTTGTGCGAAACCGTGGCCTAGTGTGGAGTGCACCCTTAAGGCTAGGATGTTTTCTCAGAATTTCTTTTCTCAAGGCTATGCCAATCTGGAAGTGTTTGCGAGTTTCTTGGTATGCGACACTTGCTTGTAGTATGCGGTTTTGTCGGATATTCCGTCAATCACTTTCCCCATACCCCATCTTTGTTTTTGCGACTTTTGCTTAAAAATCACGAGTTTACGAGCTCAATAAGAATATCATAGCATTAGGCTTTGACCGTGACAATGAAACCCATGTACAAAGATCGGGAGCGTTGACCAGCTTTCGATTGAGGCATTAAAAGCAAAATAAACGCAAAAATAGCTGAAATTCGAGCCAAATTGTCAATAATTTTTCATTCCGACTTTTCCAAAAGATTGGGGGTGGGAGTACAAACTTCGAGATAAACGGGACAAAACCAGAATAATACGATGTCATTCAATTTAGATCAGGGTACTGGTGTGATCCGTATTGAAAATTAATCACTTTGACATTCACATTAACAATAATGAGACATACAGGTCACTAATCGTAACATATATGCCCAATCAAGGGCAGGTAATTCTGTATAGGTCCAAATAGCATATATGCAAGGCCAATGCTATCATACCATGTAGTATACATAAAATCGAAACATTTCTGACTAAGATAAATGAACTTTACGATTCCGTTCCATATCAAGTCATTACAAGGTCCGAATAAGCGCTTTTAACGAGTGTAGTGCAGGAGAACATACAATATTTGGCCTACTCGTGTATTATAACCGTGCAGTGGCGCCTACATTAAGGGTGCATTCCACACCTAAATGATGTGCGGTTAAAATAGACATGGGTTCGGGTCTTCGGCCTCAAATATATGTAAAATCTGTAACGAAACCCCTGTGAAAGTATATATTTTCTGAATGGGCACACCCATGCCATTATTCCAGGAGACAAGTGAGCTATTCAAATTGAAAAGGAAAGACGTGCAATCCTCCTTAAACCTTCAACTTTTCTGAAAAACTCCATAAAATGTACGAAAATGTGCCAAATTCGACCCACCATCCAGAGAAAACAAACGAAATGATTTTCTTGTTAGGCTTGTGAAAGTTTCTCCGTCCAACGGGCATTTTAAAAAGCGAAAAAATCGGGGTCGACCTACTCGTTTTTTGCAAAATTTTATCGCCATAAGGGAATCATCATTTTCGTTCCCCGAAAAAGTGAGGATTTTGTCCTGCCAGATATTCAATTCCGGAAACCATTCACTCTGTAGTGGCGCGTAGATGCGATCAGCAAGCAATTGTTATATCCTCGTTTGAAGAAATGGTTACGTCCAGCAGGGTGATACTACAGATATCAGCTAGTAGAAAGGGAAGAAGAACTACCATGCTGTCAAAAACAGGCGACCTTCCTTATTATGAAATTAGGGAGGGGCCATTTGTGAGAAACCGTGGCCTAGTGTGGAGTGCACCCTTAAGGCTAGGGTGTTTTCTCAGAATTTCTTTTCTCAAGGCTATGCCAATCTGGAAGTGTTTGCGAGTTTCTTGGTATGCGACACTTGCTGGTAGTATGCGGTTTTGTCGGATATTCCGTCAATCACTTTCCCCTACCCCATCTTTGTTTTTGCGACTTTTGCTAAAAAATCACGAATTTACGAGCTCAATAAGAATATCATAGCATTAGGCTTTGACCGTGACAATGAAACCCATGTACAAAGATCGGGAGCGTTGACCAGCTTTCGATTGAGGCATTAGAAGAAAAATAATCGCAAAAATAGCTGAAATTCGAGCCAAATTGTCAATAATTTTTCATTCCGACTTTTCCAAAAGATTGGGGGTGGGAGTACAAACTTCGAGATAAAAGGGACAAAACCAGAATAATACGATGTCATTCAATTTAGACTGGTGTGATCCGTATTGAAAATTAATCACTTTGACATTCGCATTAACAATAATGAGACATACAGGTCACTAATCGTAACATATATGCCCAATCAAGGGGAGGTAATTCTGTATAGGTCCAAATAGCATATATGCAAGGCCAATGCTATCATACCATGTAGTATACATAAAATCGAAACATTTCTGACTAAGATAAATGAGCTTCACGATCCCGTTCCATATCAAGTCATTACAAGGTCCGAATAAGCGCTTTTAAGGAGTGTAGTGCAGGAGAACATACAATATTTGGCCTACTCGTGTATTATAACCGTGCAGTGGCGCCTACATTAAGGGTGCATTCCACACCTAAATGATGTGCGGTTAAAATAGACATGGGTTCGTGTCTTCGGCCTCAAATATATGTAAAATCTTTAACAAAACCCCTGTGAAAGTATATATTTTCTGAATGGGCACACCCATGCCATTATTCCAGGAGACAAGTGAGCTATTCAAATTGAAAAGGAAAGACGTGCAATCCTCCTTAAACCTTCTTCAACTTCTCTGAAAAACTCCATAAAATGTACGAAAATGTGCCAAATTCGACCCACCATCCAGAGAAAACAAACGAAATGATTTTCTTGTTAGACTTGTGAAAGTTTCTCCGTCCAACGGGCATTTTAAAAAGCGAAAAAAATCGGGGTCGACCTACTCGTTTTTTGCAAAATTTTATCGCCATAAGGGAATCATCATTTTCGTTCCCCGAAAAAGTGAGGATTTTGTCCTGCCAGATATTCAATTCCGGAAACCATTAACTCTGTAGTGGCGCGTAGATGCGATCAGCAAGCAATTGTTATATCCTCGTTTGAAGAAATGGTTACGTCCAGCAGGGTGATACTACAGATATCAGCTAGTAGAAAGGGAAGAAGAATTACCATGCTGTCAAAAACAGGCGACCTTCCTTATTATGAAATTAGGGAGGGGCCATTTGTGCGAAACCGTGGCCTAGTGTGGAGTGCACCCTTAAGGCTAGGGTGTTTTCTCAGAATTTCTTTTCTCAAGGCTATGCCAATCTGGAAGTGTTTGCGAGTTTCTTGGTATGCGACACTTGCTTGTAGTATGCGGTTTTGTCGGATATTCCGTCAATCACTTTCCCCTACCCCATCTTTGTTTTTGCGACTTTTGCTAAAAAATCACGAGTTTACGAGCTCAATAAGAATATCATAGCATTAGGGTTTGACCGTGACAATGAAACCCATGTACAAAGATCGGGAGCGTTGACCAGCTTTCGATTGAGGCATTAGAAGCAAAATAAACGCAAAAATAGCTGAAATTCGAGCCAAATTGTCAATAATTTTTCATTCCGACTTTTCCAAAAGATTGGGGGTGGGAGTACAAACTTCGAGATAAAAGGGACAAACCAGAATAATACGATGTCATTCAATTTAGACTGGTGTGATCCGTATTGAAAATTAATCACTTTGACATTCACATTAACAATAATGAGACATACAGGTCACTAATCGTAACATATATGCCCAATCAAGGGGAGGTAATTCTGTATAGGTCCAAATAGCATATGTGCAAGGCCAATGCTATCATACCATGTAGTATACATAAAATCGAAACATTTCTGACTAAGATAAATGAACTTTACGATCCCGTTCCATATCAAGTCATTACAAGGTCCGAATAAGCGCTTTTAACGAGTGTAGTGCAGGAGAACATACAATATTTGGCTTACTCGTGTATTATAACCGTGCAGTGGCGCCTACATTAAGGGTGCATTCCACACCTAAATGATGTGCGGTTAAAATAGACATGGGTTCGTGTCTTCGGCCTCAAATATATGTAAAATCTTTAACAAAACCCCTGTGAAAGTATATATTTTCTGAATGGGCACACCCATGCCATTATTCCAGGAGACAAGTGAGCTATTCAAATTGAAAAGGAAAGACGTGCAATCCTCCTTAAACCTTCTTCAACTTTTCTGAAAAACTCCATAAAATGTACGAAAATGTGCCAAATTCGACCCACCATCCAGAGAAAACAAACGAAATGAATTTCTTGTTAGACTTGTGAAAGTTTCTCCGTCCAACGGGCATTTTAAAAAGCGAAAAAAATCGGGGTCGACCTACTCGTTTTTTGCAAAATTTTATCGCCATAAGGGAATCATCATTTTCGTTCCCCGAAAAAGTGAGGATTTTGTCCTGCCAGATATTCAATTCCGGAAACCATTCACTCTGTAGTGGCGCGTAGATGCGATCAGCAAGCAATTGTTATATCCTCGTTTGAAGAAATGGTTACGTCCAGCAGGGTGATACTACAGATATCAGCTAGTAGAAAGGGAAGAAGAATTACCATGCTGTCAAAAACAGGCGACCTTCCTTATTATGAAATTAGGGAGGGGCCATTTGTGCGAAACCGTGGCCTAGTGTGGAGTGCACCCTTAAGGCTAGGGTGTTTTTTCAGAATTTCTTTTCTCAAGGCTATGCCAATCTGGAAGTGTTTGCGAGTTTCTTGGTATGCGACACTTGCTGGTAGTATGCGGTTTTGTCGGATATTACGTCAATCACTTTCTCCTACCCCATCTTTGTTTTTGCGACTTTTGCTAAAAAATCACGAGTTTACGAGCTCAATAAGAATATCATAGCATTAGGGTTTGACCGTGACAATGAAACCCATGTACAAAGATCGGGAGCGTTGACCAGCTTTCGATTGAGGCATTAGAAGGAAAATAAACGCAAAAATAGCTGAAATTCGAGCCAAATTGTCAATAATTTTTCATCCCGACTTTTCCAAAAGATTGGGGGTGGGAGTACAAACTTCGAGATAAAAGGGACAAAACCAGAATAATACGATGTCATTCAATTTAGACTGGTGTGATCCGTATTGAAAATTAATCACTTCGACATTCACATTAACAATAATGAGACATACAGGTCACTAATCGTAACATATATGCCCAATCAAAGGGAGGTAATTCTGTATAGGTCCAAATAGCATATATGCAAGGCCAATGCTATCATACCATGTAGTATACATAAAATCGAAACATTTCTGACTAAGATAAATGAACTTTACGATCCAGTTCCATATCAAGTCATTACAAGGTCCGAATAAGCGCTTTTAACGAGTGTAGTGCAGGAGAACATACAATATTTGGCCTACTCGTGTATTATAACCGTGCAGTGGCGCCTACATTAAGGGTGCATTCCACATCTAAATGATGTGCGGTTAAAATAGACATGGGTTCGTGTCTTCGGCCTCAAATATATGTAAAATCTTTAACAAAACCCCTGTGAAAGTATATATTTTCTGAATGGGCACACCCATGCCATTATTCCAGGAGACAAGTGAGCTATTCAAATTGAAAAGGAAAGACGTGCAATCCTCCTTAAACCTTCTTCAACTTTTCTGAAAAACTCCATAAAATGTACGAAAATGTGCCAAATTCGACCCACCATCCAGAGAAAACAAACGAAATGATTTTCTTGTTAGACTTGTGAAAGTTTCTCCGTCCAACGGGCATTTTAAAAAGCGAAAAAAATCGGGGTCGACCTACTCGCAAGAGCACTGCAGTAAAATAGAGAGCCAACGAAATCAGCCCAAAAACAAAGTACATGTTTTGGTCTAGGTTAATAGCGGGCATTCCAGCACAAACTTTTGACGAGGAAGGAAGATGGCAAGTTACAAGAGCAACAGGTGGAGTGAAAAAACTATAGAGTTAGAGGTGCTGGTAAAGACGATGAAGACGACAAGTGGAGGAAAGGAGCGTAAGCTGACGATATTGTCGGGGGCCATGTTTGATGACGCGCATTCCGGGAGATTAACATTGAAGTAACTGAAGGATATATAAAGCCGTATTCAGGGATAGATAACTCTTGTAGCATTTTCCCGGACATGTCAATTAACATTGAAGTAACTGAAGGACATAAACAGTCGTTATCAGGGGCAGATAACTCCTTGACTATTGAAAACAGGCCCCGATCCGCCGTGAAGCGATATTAGCCCCTCTAGGCATGGTTGATAAGGGGTTTCCCTATTTTAGGGGTAAAGTCCGTGTTTCGATTTTTATATTTCCGGGACAAATCCTAATTTTACATACACCCACTCACCCACCCTGCCTCTGTCGGCATATCCCGATAAGCCGGGGACCGATATTAATCCTTCTAGACCTGGCTGATAAGGGTTTGCCCTATTTTAGGGGTAAAGTCCGTGTTCCGCTTTTTATATTTTCGGGACAAATCCTAATTTTACATACACCCACTCGTCCACCTTGCCTCTGTCGACAGGCCCCGATTAGCCCCTCTAGGCCTGATTGATAAGGGTTTTCAATATTTTAAGGGTAAAGTCCTTGTTCCGCTTTTTATATTTTCGGGACAAATCCTAATTTTACATACACCCACTCACCCATCCTGCCACTGTCGGCAGGCCCCGATAAGCCGGGGAGCGATATTAGCCCCTCTTGACCTGGTTGATAAGGGTTTTCCCTATTTTAGGGGTGAAGTCCGTGTTCCGCTTTTTATATTTTCGAAACAAATCCTAATTTTACATGCACCCATCCATGACTTGATTGCCCTGGAGGCGCGCTTCACTTTGACACCTCCCACGACCCATTCGCCCACCTCGACCCCAAAACGTCCATTCCCTTTTGTCTGCTGCGCATTCGCGGAATGACGTCAGTTCCACGTCACACCCATCCAGTCGGATGCTCCCTCAGGAGTGATTCACACAGATACCTCACTCGACCCAATCGGGCCACTAGGGGCTCACCTAGACCCCAACACGTCCACCTCAGTGCTACTTGCCCAATGCGCATGCGCACAGTGAATTTTTCAGAAAATTTCACCGCTTAACTTCTAGACTCCTCCCATCGTGTTCTACGTGGTGAGACGAAGAAAACAAGATCCCACACCCCATAGTAAATTCCACAAGAAAAAAATGACCACCTCTATCCCCCATACAGGCATTGCCCGTATAGATGCAAATGTTCGAATCAGGGGAGATACCAGGAATTTGGTGTACAGAGGATTCGCCCTGTCAGAGTTGTCTTTCTTGCCTCCAGAGGGCAGCACGATCGATGCGCCGTTATTTTGTATGTTTATTTTTTGCGGAGACTCTGGGGTCGCACTGATGCTAGACTCGTCATGATAACATCGTACAACACCTACAGGTTATGTTTATTACTATAAGTCTTACTTCCCATGGTTTCATGTATTTGCTTCCGTGCCAATACGGACCGACCCGCGTGTATTGAGCATTGTGGAGAGGGTTCCCCACTTGCCATTTAGGCTCGGCATAGTGCTGGCGATACTGTCGGGGACCATCCAGTATACATGTATTCCGGGAGATTCACATTGGAGAGTCACTGGGGTATGTTGACTTCGATTACCTACCGGACATTATATTACCGGACATTAACGGACATTGTCGGACATTCCCGAAGATTCTCTCGACACCCCCGCGTATCACTCGACACAATCTCGGACAATGTAGGACATTAGAACCTCGATCCGCACTGGTAGGAATCCATATTGGCATCCATATTGAAAGAATAATATCACGCGGAAACTCCGAACGGCGCATGCCAGCTGTATGACTTCCGTTACCATGGACACTGATGGAGATTAGCTCAAGAAGAAAAACCGAGAGAAATACCTCAACTTAGAAGAGATTCTTCCCGGGTAGAATCAAGGGAATGTCCATTTCATTTGGATATATATTTTATCTCCCGATAAGAGAGAAATACAAACGAGGACTATGTGAGGGGAAACACATCCTACAGCATGTGATGTGCCTCACGTGCGGCGGATCACGGTTTACAGCTGAGAGCTGTAAAATCCTTCCACCATTAATACGCGAGGTATTATGACTTCACGGAATAAGCCGAGCAGTCGCGAATGCCCCGCGTATTTGAAGTCTCGGGACTACTTTCTGTCCGCGAGATGCATATGTTGACGATGCTCGTATATAATGGTATTGGCCCTGAGGCATACGACTGACCTCTGAGCGATAAAGGGGATTTGGAGACCCACGAGCGATAAAGGGGAAATTGAGGCCTATTGACCTTTGCCCTCTGAGTGCACTCTATCCCATGATGCATCACTTCCGGTCACGTGACCGGAAGTGACCTTTGACCACGTGACCGGAAGTGACCTTTATAATGGTATTGGCCCTGAGGCATATGATTGACCTCTGGGCGATAAAGGAGATTTGGACACCCACGAGCGACAAAGGGCAAATTGAGGTCTATTGACCTTTGATCTCTGAATGCACTCTATTCCATGATGCATCACTTCCGGTCACGTGACCGAAAGTGACCTTTGACCACGTGACCGGAAGTGACCTTCGACCCCTGCGCTGCAACTTCCGGTCACGTGACCGGAAGCAGGTGGTCAAAGGTCACTTCCGGTCACTTGCATTTTTCTAAGAAGCAACAGGAACTTGATAATGTGATTTCTAGCACTGTGATATCACTTCTCTTTATTGCACATGCATATAAGCGTCATGTCTGTGTCTTGTGTGCTGTCTTCAATGTTTTATAGGGTGGATGGAGGGTGTCTGGTTGTTGAATGTTGGATATAATAAATAAATAATGTTGAAACGACGTTAAATCCTATTCACTCACTCACCCTGATTTTACCTAGCCAGGATACTCACATCTAAAAATGGTCACTTGGATATCAGAGTTCGCCCTAGGTAAAGCATAAGAAACCGGTCACTCGTCCTCGGGAACACTTCTTTCACACCGGGTAACTAAAAACAGAAGGTAACCAGACTAAAAATGAAAATTAAATCTGCCCATCCGCCCCAATTTCCTGGCGAGTAGGTGATGATAAACGAACAATTTGTGTCAACGACTTTCTTGGCCGCATCTTGATATCGAATGTGAACTGTATCGCAGAAGCTATTTTATCGAAGATTGAAATGTCGAACAAAAGCTGAGTTAGACGCTTTTTAGACGTTTTTAGACGCTAATGGCCCCATACACATCACAGCTGGATATAAGCATTTATTTTCGCCATTAATCAAACGTCTCTAAGAGTCGACCAATGGAAATCCACTCTCTGACAACTAATCGTCTCTTGTATTATATGAATTTCTGGATGCTGTCAGCATGCAGTTTTCTGCAATAGTTATCGAGACATAATCTCTCGAACATTCAGTCACAATTGCCGTATCTCGACTGATGTCAGTTGAACTACGTGTTTTAGAGATATTTTCACGCTCGATAGATGCTCAAATCGGAGTCGCCGGAGAATTTCGCTTAAAGAGATAAACGGACACAGTAGAATCCGGCAACATCAGGTAAGGACTGTTGGAATTATTAAACACACAACACACACATCCTGTATTTTTTCCACAGAAGGAACATTATTTTAACACAAATTTACATTTATTCAACATACATTTGTGAAGACTTGTATTAATATACAACATACGTGCTTTGCGTTGTTGTGTGTGTGTTAAACGTGGATTTCGATTACTGTTATCTGATTTGAAAATAATATATGTAGCTAACGTACCTACTATACAACAAGATAACTGATGACCAGGAATACATGGAACGAACAGCTTAATTAACTAATCAATTGTAAACACTTATAGTGCTTTTGGTACTTTTGATTTCCCCAAAGATGTCCTAATCTAGTGATTGGTATAGAATGAAGAAGGATAATATGAGAATGAAGAACGATAACATGAGGTACAAAACCGTATGCTAAATTAGAAGTTCGCTTTAGAGCTTGGAGGCTGATACCGTGCACGCC
>JAVTVY010032148.1:0-13512 GCA_036873755.1 Hanleya hanleyi
ACAGGTCCATGTGATCAGTGTTATTGTAGGGAAATTATGTAATCAATCTTTATCCTCTGTTACCATGAACCAGACCAGATCTCCTGGCACAGCAGACTTGACAAAATTTCATTGATTTAATTCTATCAATAAAACCAGCAGAAGCCCGAGCATACTCATATTTGGATATATCGCAGCTCACATCCATAACTCGCCTGTGCAAATATAATGCCATAATTAGTGGTGATTTATCGTCATTAGTTGGGCAATATTGCTCTCTTATTTGGATATGCACTTCACCCCAACTCTGGAATGACAATTAAATGATGTAAATATTGGACGAGGTCAAAGGGCCACATGCAGCCTGAATTGTATAATAATTATTGTGACTGGCATCATCCCATATAATAAACGAACCCGAAGTTCAGGATGATTAAAGCTACATGTACATGTATAGGTGAATAATCGATTTCTGGTATCCCACTTGACTAATCTTCAATATTCAACCAGTGGAACAAATGTAGAAAACTCTATTTTGATGGAGAATTTGTAGGACCCATGCATGCAACCTGTTTTACATGTAAATTACATTCTTGGTGTTAAAACCCCAGAACTTGTCAATATCATGTTTTAGATAAGCCTTGCAATTTATATTTTATCTGGTTTAAGCTTAAAAATCCAGTGTAAAACAGCTTTCTGCTATTCCAGTTGTTCTTTTCACCTTGCCTTGTATTCCTTGCGGTATGCCACAAAGTCTAACAAAAAACTCCGCCATGAAAATTCATATTTGCAGTATTGATATTTGTTTTAGAGAAGCCAATATAAACAATATATAAGGCCTCCACATGTGTCGTAGCGTAAACACTCGGGTTTGTGTTACTGCCATTTCTGATTGTATCCTGAAATCTATTTGACAGAGCCTTAAAATACTTTTCCCACATTTACTTGTGCCTTATAAGACAACATGGGCATCAACAAGGCCGTATTTGAATATTATGTAAAAAAAATTACAATGATTACAGGCTGTTATTCCAGACTTTAAACGGTGGTCACTTGTGTAAATTTATTCAGTGTCTGTGTTTTCTTATAATTTGAAGAGAAACCTTCATTGAAAAAGAAAACATTTAACAAATGATGCTGAGGAGGTTACAATTAACGAGCTCATGTATACTCAGTATTTCTTGTCTGCCATGTTAAAAAGTGTACCGTGCATGATGTAGGGCATGAGGAAATTTTAAAAAAGGGTGTTATGGGCCATTAAAAAATTATATATTGCTATTCTCCAGAATTTCAAGCACCCACCAACCTGCCTTGCTCTCAGTCTTGCACTTGTTAACATGGCAGAGAGCAGTATCCCCTTATAGTTCAATCACAGGAAGTGAATTTTCCCATATTAATCTTGGGGGGGGGGGGGGTCAATGAAATTTATTAGAACAGCAAGTTGACAAAATGGTCCAAAATCAGGTAGATATATAATACACTGTCATTATTAACCCTTTCTGTACCAGCTATTTGAGGCATTTCTAACTAGGAATATAATCGTGGTGTCATCCAGTAATTTAGACAACTTGCAACAGTTGGTCTGATTCGCGGAAAGCCCGAAATTTGAGCTTTCCAAAAATGTATAACATTGTGCTAAAAGTCCAGAAATCTATGTTCCCATGAATGAGAAATCTGCAACAATTCCTTGAATTATTTTCTACCGGTACTCAAGTACCGGTACGGTACAGAACGGGTTAAAAAGGTTAATAGAATTTATTAGAATAACTGATTTAATTCAGTCCACAAAATTGGGGATGACTGAATTTTAATAGGTGATGGAATTATTAGCGAATTTATTGTAGACCAGATGTGGTGCTCCTATTTAACAGATTATAATGCCTGGGCATAACCACCAATAACAACTTCATCTTTTTTGGTTTCTCCTCAGATTGGCAGGTCATCGGAAGGTCCGATTGACTTTGTTGTCATGGATACGATACCCGGCCACCTTCGGACAGAAAATAGTCAGGTGACCCAGAGTACGATATCACGGTTTGCATGCCGCATCGTGGTGGACCGAAATCCGCCTTACACGTCTAGAATATATGCTGCAGGCTTTGACTCAGGGAGGAATATATTCTTAGGGGTAAGTTGTGTTAAAGTAATGACGTGGAATGAAAACCAGCATTCAAATGCATTATAGAAATTATGAAAATATTATAGACAGGGTTCATATGCCTCCTGGAAAGTCATTAAAACTCCTGGAATTTAATTGCTAACCTGGAAAGTCCTGAAAAATGCTTAAAAATAAAGTTAAACTCCTGGAAGATCTACACTTCTGTCTTCTGGGAGAACCAGCGATCTGATGCCACGCGTTGCTGTGCCAAAATTTGTCCCTAAACTTCGTTAATTTGCTCATCTGTGTTGCGAGTTGTTGTACTAAAGACTCCTGGAAAATTTAAATTATTTATCTGGAAAGTCCTGGAAAACTCCAGGATTATTTTCCTGCTGTCAGTGTATGAACCCTGTATCGAGTACATGTATCATACAATAACCATCATTAGTTTCAGTACGGTATTATCTGTCCATTCAGTGCTGTCAACACAATACATGTAATATGTTTTAGAGTCTGTCTACCCTAACCAAATTCACACCAACCATGCTTCGGGTCATGGTCAAGGATTCTTTGGAAAAGGAGTGCGTCACATTGGTTCGAGAGATAAACACCTTGTATTTTGAAGGATTATGAATAGACTTACCAGATATATGCCATACATGCATCTGACCATTTGTTCAGATGAGCGGCCTTGACCTACTCATCTTCAGCATGTTGAGTCAGAGTTGATCCAGCAATATGAAAAACAATGTCATGAAGGATGACATGTATAGCATATACATCTATGCATAAAAGTGTACAATGGTATCAATGTTTAATTTGATTTATGAGGATTGACCGATTTTATCAGTTAATGTCAAATTAATTTCAATATATTTGGAGAGGTATAATTAATCAACACCAACCCAAATTGTGAGTTTTCTAATTTCTTTTAGACTCGGCCATTCATACTACATATGAGTTAAAGTACACTGTACTTGTACTTCTTCAGAGCCCAGTATGAAATGTTTAACTCTGGTTAATAATGGACCATCAGCTATTGATCACCTGTTTAATCAAGTTAATTATCTGGTTGTGTGACAGCTCTGAGCACCCTCTCATGGGCACATGTTCCTGACCAGCCATCATTAGTCCCACAACACCAGACCTTTCAGCACACCAGTGTGCTTGTAGGAATCAATTATGTTGTTCTAAGTGATATCTCCAAGAGACCATGCCATTGAAAGTTGATTGATTTTGGCAGGAAATGATATTTCGGAGGACTTGTATTATGTGAGGCTGTAGATACTTCACTGGTCAAGGGTCAATCAGAGGAGACACTTGACAAGACTAGGGCTTTAATTCTTCCTTACCAACAGATTGTTCTGACCAGTCCTTGACCAGTCCTGGGTCAATTATAGCCCAATGTCCCCATATCATCTGACTGGATTACCTATCTGACCTGATTCTTGGTCACTGGATCAGTTGTTGAGCTAGTGTGTCAGAGGGATTAAGGTTACAAACCAAATAAAAAAGCCTCACTTAATACCTAGTAAATGAGCTGCGCACATCTTATAAAAACATTTTAAAATATATTACAAACCATTCCTCACACAGTCAGGTATAATGACCAATCAAATTTATCAGGAAGTCAAGTCCTGATTATAATCTTAAACCCCATAAAATCAGCACTTGGTAGTTTGTGACCTTAACATTATAGGCCTACATGTAGTATCCCCTTCATGGCCGACAATGCCCAAATAAATGTATGACAATGTTTATTTTCCTTCATATTTGTATTTTACTATCAACTGTCTGCCGTCAGTTTAACCTAGTTCTTTCCTTCCTTATATTTTAATAATTTGGACTGGTATTCTCCTGGTCATCAGGCATGACCTGACCCTGTACAATATCTGGGTTGTCCATTTTACCCGATCCCTCTCAACAACCCACCTTTAGGTCTAGAGCGTTATCTTTCACCCCCTTGAACTCAGCAAGCATGGTACCATTGATATGTTATGACGCCAGTACCGGGTACCCTCAGAGACTGAATACCATCCCTGAACCTTACAGTTCTGATCTCCATTCTTAAATTGCTAAATTAAGCATCACCCTTTTCAACATGTCCAATATACCGTATTTATTTTGAAGTAACATTTTAAGTAACCATGGTAACACATTTATTGGATGCAGCCACTAGCCCTGGGATGGGTATTCCAGTCTCTATCACTATGTCATAATCTAAGCTTTGCATCAGCCTCCATATATGACTGTGACGCTGTCAGTCATCAGCCTGGTGGGCTAGGTGCTGATGTGTACTAGAACAGTTCCCATCAACAAGTATAGACATGTATTATAAGAATTATAAATGTACACCATTTTGTTTGAGGTGAATTTCCTTAATCAGTGAATTCCATAGAATATAATGTGGAAACCACAACATGCTTTTGTATGCTTTGATCTGTCACTCCTAGGATGTGTAATACTTTCCCACCAATATTTGATTGGCTGATCATCTAATGTTATTGAAATGAAGGGAGAAAATTGATGGAATATGGTACAAATTAACTTTACTGCTTTCAGAACATTATTAATTTCTCCTCTAAGTGTAAACATGGTAAAGAGTGAGGAAATTCATGAGGTAAGCTTACATGTGGGCTAATTAAAACTCCCAGAAATTTGGGGTAATTTGAATGTTACAAGAATGTATGAGAACTTTCATCATAACTTGAAACAATACATGTAGTTGGGTGTACAGTGAAACCTGTGCAAACCAACCATGCTTGGGACCAGATTATAGGGTCGGTTATAACCTGTGCAAACCAACCATGCTTGGGACCAGATTATAGTGTCAGTTTTGACAGGATTCTGGTTTATCAAGGTTCAAAATAACTTAAACTTATCATTGGGACAGGTTCCACTGCAGTTTGGTGAATTTACATGTTGTGGAATGTTTTGCTGTATAATTCCAGGAGAAAGCAGTGAAATGGCATGCTGGGGAGGAGATAGATGGACTGACCACTAATGGGGTCTTCATCATGCACCCTAAAGGGGGTTTCTCCGTAGAGGCTAGACCCGGGGTCTGGCGAGAGGTCTCCATCGGCGGCGGGATCTACGCACTCAGGGAATCCAGATCGGCACCGCATATGAGTAATTTGGTATGTTGGGAAAGTAATTCTTGTTTTAGAATGTACGACAGAAATAAATTCTATCATGGAATAATTATTCCTATATAATACAGTGTAAAACCTGTGTGGTAACATCGTCTGGGAATTATGTCAACCAACACAAGTATGTGGTATGAACACATGCGATGCAGGTGCCCAGCCACTGCAGGCATGATGCACCCCAGCTATGTTAAAATCTCTGTGTGTCGTTGGTTGATATTTTTAATAAAATACTGATTAAAGTAATGATTTAAATTATATGGAAAAAGAATCCCATATATCTTGATCATGAGATGAAACTTCCCACTTCCGCAAAGGAAAATATATCCCAACCTCGCCTCGGCGGCTCGGTTGAGATTTATTTGCCTTCTCTCAAGTGATAAGTTTTATCCCATGATCAAGTTATATGGGATTCTCTTAATACCAGCTGTGGTGGGCATATATTTACTTCAATAGCAGCTCTTGCAGTTTGAAACATTACAATGGCACAGTGTATAAAATTGTAACAATTTCATTTGACCAAGTTCAACATTAACATATTTATTATCAGTGTCCAATGACTTTAAGGATAACAGTTTCTTAGTTAAGCACAGATACCAGGACTGTAACGGTTTCTCCTCTGCGTCTTGAGGAATTGTGATGGCCAAGTGAACTGCTGATGATTGAGCGCCTAATCTCAAGAGTGGTTGCAGGTTGAGTTACCACGTAACCCTATTTCCCATCGTTTGTATCCACACTTTTTAAAAAGCACAGGTTTATATGTATCCTAAAAATAATTGAATACTAATATTCCATGTAGTCCACTAGTATCTATATGACATCAATGTAATTTTATGTTTGATATCAGTTTTTTACATGACTATTTTTCAGATTGAGGCAGAGGACAATATTCTGCATGACGGGACACTGATAGATTTATGTGGGGCCACGTTACTATGGCGATCAGCATTAGGATTAATAGCCGCCCCTGTATGTACACTTGTCTCTGTTCCACGTAGTGTTTGTCGGTTGATGTAGAAGTTGCCAGTATGACTAATCTTCCCTCCCAATCAACCTTTGACAAAATAGTCCAAAATCATGCGAATAATCCTTTATTTCTTAGTTATTTTAATGATTTTATAATGTGATCAAAGTGATTGAATTTTGTTTGCAAAATTGGGGGTAATTGAATTATAATAGGGTGATTGAATTATTAGAAGAATTAATGTACTCATTTTAACCAAGTTGCAGCAATATGATAAACTAAGCTACACAGCATGAAAATCTCAAATTATTTGCATGTGATTCAGTGGGAATTTTAGCCAACCTCAGTATGATGAACCTCCTTTTATATTTAATTGATATGTATATGACTCTCCAATCTGCTCAACGGGATGTTAATGTGTCGGGGACATGATTCAAAGAAAAGTTCCATAATAAGTATTATTTATCTTTTATTGCCTGTTCCCTAATGATCTTTCTCTCTATACTGTCCTGTGGAGGTAACCCATGAAGGCAAATCCTCTGTCAGGATGGGACTATTGAGAGAATAGCTCCCTCTTGGACAATTCCCATAAAATACTCTGTAAAACCTATGTAGGATAATATTCTGGGATCATTGCAAGAAGATGTCCATATATATACCCATTCTCCTAGTATGTTCTGAGGTCAGAACATACCAGGAGAGTGGGTATGTTTATGGACATCTTCTTGCACTGTTTATGGGATGAGCGCATGCGACATAGGCTGACCAATCCTGACGCTTCAAACAAACTGAAGGCATGATGCACTCCAGCAACATTTTCTAAATAGTGTCATTGATATTTGTACTAAAATACTGATTAAAGTAAAGATTCAAATTGTATAGGAAAAAGAATTCGATATTAACTTGATCAAGGAAAGAAAATTCCCCCTCTCGAGGAGAAAGATACGTCCCAAACTCAACTGGTGACTCGGTTGGGAGATATTTTTCTTCTCTCGAGTGAATTTTCGTTCCATGATCAAGTTATATGGGATCCTCTTATTCCCCTGCCACCAGGAACACATTCCTCATAGATGTTCCTTGCTTGTCCAATCAAATGCAAGATTCTACCCTGAGGTATAATAACTAATCCTATTGGACCATTTGAACAATGATGTATTTGTGTGTTCTGTCAACATTCAGAGTGATCAGGAGTTTGAGCACCAGATTCAGGAGATGAACGCGGGCCGTCCTCAGTGTCCTGTGGGTCTAAACACTCTGGTACTACCCACCAGACATAGAGCCGTCGCCTCCTCCGACAAACAGCCCTATGTCTACCTCCAGTGTGGTCACGTACATGGGCAGCACGAATGGGGTCAGCTTGAGAATGATGCCAACAGGAAGTGCCCATTGTGCTTTACTGTAAGTTTATACCTTATTGGGTTGTTAATGTGTTCATGACCACTAAAACTAAATTGTACGTTTTCCATTTAGGTGCTGGTGATTGAGGCCTTAGCTCATGAGTCCAGCAACAACCCTACTAGCGTATGATTAATTTAGAAGCAACCCATATTTGGGTTCGGCAAATGTTCGAGAGCCGATTACATCAACTGCGCAACTGCAATACCGATATCCGAGAATTCTATAATTGTCAGTGGTAAATCTTGATAATGACTTCTATGGGCATCTGTGGCACATTCATTCTCTTCATCGAAAGAAATCTTGACATTGGTCGACAAGTTGCATTGTCAACAAACACTGAACGCTTTTCATTTCTTGATCAGAGATTTCAGACCAATTTGATTGATCTAACCGTTTTTTTTGTCTGTTTAGAACCCTAGAACAAGCATTCATGCATCATTCTTGTTACAATTCTGGTGTACCGTTACAATGTACCTTCTCAAGAACTGAAAAGATAGGGGGTGAAATTTTTAGAATGTTAGGGTTTCTCTCTGCAGATGCCTGAAGTTAAGTTTTGTTGTCTGAATAATTAGAAAAATATAGTAGAGATCAGAGGTAACATCTAACACCTTATATTTCATATTTCAATATATTTGTGGGAAACTAAAAAAATAAAGATTCATATATATAAACCGCCCCCTCTAAGGACAAGCTACTTGCTTTGGGTATTCAGATCAATCAATTTACAAAATCGTGTTAGGACTTCAAGTACACCTGTGCTATCTTATTGTTTGTATATACTTTCTTTAGTATATGTATATTCCACTTTAATTCACTGATAAGAAATACTCTGAAATACAGAGCCTTCTCTGAAAAATTTCCTTGCTGAAGTGGTTAACTAATGGCTGAAATCCCTCTGTTTTATAGTATCCCGATAACATTTCGTTGTACGCATGTCATCTAAACATGGATGACTGACTGAAACTTTGCAGAGTTATGTCCCCTGATTCATAATTTCTAACATAAAATAAAAGCATACACAAAATTTGAATTTAAAGCATGATGCGCAGGTTTTAATGTGAGACGGCAGTGCCTGAGAACTATTTAATCAATTGTTTTCAGCCTTATCAGTTTGACGGGGGTCCGTCCAAAAAACGTAAGCTTCATATTGTCTTGATATTTCAGCCCTTTTGTTCAAGTTGGTCATGATTTGACATTGAACTCGTTATTTGAACTCCAGCAGGTTAATGACTGTGACTTTGCTATCTGTCCTCTAGGTTGGTCCATTTGTCCAGCTGAAGGTGGGGACAGAGCTAAGCCTGTACGTGGACTCTGATCCACCCACGTACTGTTTCTGTCCCTGTGGTCATATGGCGTCAGAGAGGACTGTCAGGTAACATGATAATACCATTATTTCTAAATGTTAATCAAGTCAATTTTTATGGCTTTAACTGTATTGTCATAGTTTCATCATCGCTTCATCTAACCCTTTCACCAGGACAACAGTTAATTTCCGACAGATTCATCCTGGATGAAGGATATGCCAGATTTCCATTTGAAAATTTGAATTGACCTATCAAATGTTTTAAAACTAGAAAATATCCCATGATGCAATGTTGATGCTATAAACTCTGTTAATGTTAATATAATCACATTTCTATTTCACCTGTATTGTCCAATCTCCGTTCTTCAGTGTTTCTTCCATATTTTAGGTACTGGGCTCAAGTTCCCATTCCTCACGGCTGCCATGGGTTCCGAGCAATCTGTCCGTTCTGTGCCACACCTCTGGAGGAGAGTTCCGGCATTACGAAACTGATATTCCAGGACCACACAGATTGATTGATCCGATGACTTTTTATATCTTTCACAGAGAGGACAGTATTGATTGAGAGGGTGCTCTCTGGAGCTTGAACACTCTTTTCTTACATCATTTCTAGAAGAGTGAAACTGACTCCCCTCAGAGACTGCTATTTGATGTGCTTCAATGGATCAAACTCACTGTGTCTTTCTCCGTCACTCGGCAAACAAGTCAGGAGAGTGATTTGCGACTTTTCGATAGTTGAAAATATGGAAGCTGGCTGTCACAGCAAAGGATCTTGAAGCTAGCTATCAGAGAGAGAATCATGTCAAAATACAAATTGATATCTCAAAGAATTATGACCCATGATAATCTAATTGGTGTACTAGCACATGCAAACAGGTACAGCATTATGTAAATATGTTATATTGAGCAGTCATCCTTGAAACATTCCCCTTGAAAAACATGGTCAAGGGAAAGAATTCTGTAAATTCTGAGTTAATTTGACTCAAATACAGCCAGGTAGGATATGTGAGACTTATTTTTCTAACCTACATTGCATTTGCAAGATGCTGCGATTTATTGATGCCAATAGAAAAGTGAATTATTATCCGGCTGTAGCCTTGTGTTTGTATTTGTGAATGTTTACCAGGCTGCAGCTTTGTATTAGTATTTGCGAATGTTTACCAGGCTGCAGCCTTGTATTTGTATTTGCGAATATTTACCATGTAGGCTGCAGCCTTGTATTTATATTTAAGAATTTTTCTCCTATTTTATTCGTTATTGAGCTCAATGTATCAATACTGATAAATTTCCTACACACATATATATTGACCAAGTTCCTGATCGATGAAATTGTTTTCACTCACACACAGTTCAGTCATGGTTTGGCAATGAACACACGCATTAACATGTATCTGGAATCATCAGCATCAGACTGTTATCCACAAGCTCATCCATCTTGACTCTCATCAGAGGTTTCCTCCCAACGGTTGCTATCATTCTGTGCTTGTATCACTCCATACATGACATAAGCAGTCATTTGATTCAGGGATGTGATAGTGCTCTCTTACATTTTCTCACACATTATTACATCGCTTCAGAAGGATGCAGCAAGCTGTCAATACAGAGAGGAACATCAGTAATGGAGACTTACGACATAAATAGCAGAAACATTTGGTAAAAATGGGTTGTATATGACCTGAACCTAGAATATTCTGCAGAACAAACTGCAAAGAAATTGTCTGTGAAAGAGACTCTAAGATCATGTCGGATCTTCTGTGGGAATAGACCTGAAACCTGATGACGTCTTATCCCTCTTATATCCCATGATGCAATATACACCCATGGCAATTGGATGACAGGTGGAAATTCTTATACAATTCACCTCCCTTATGTAACACGATATCAATTTAAGTGCCAATGTGAGATATCTGGACTGACGCAGTCCGTGCATTGACTTATATTAGTGTCATGTTACATATATGAAGAATGAAAACAGGGATAAAAGATCATCACGGTTTAGGTCTATTGGTTTATCTCAAATCACACTGAACAGTTAAGCTACGTGAAGTAGATCAGGCTCTCTGACACGACTCTTTGTAGTACTGCAACCAATTATTGCTTGATTTTCTCTCGTGTGAAATACTTGTGCTCCTCTTGTTGGACTTCCCTTGGACTTTTCTTCCAGACCAAACTTGCCACCAATCAGAGACAATGAATTTGAACTGTAGAAATGTTTTACTGCTTTCATTGAGGATATTTGACTATCGACATCTAATAGTTAATCTGCCCTTTATTTGTCATTGTTTGGGGTTACACGTTCATGACCCTAAAAGAAATATTATATAAATTTTACTTTCCTAAAATCTAAAAAGTAATCTTTTAGTTTCATAAAATTCTACATTATTCCAGTTTTCTGGCATTGCCATAAAGCATTGCTTTACATGTAAGACTGCTATGCAGTTGAGTGTTCAATTAGGTATCTTTACCTATTCATGCATTTAACTGTATTTTCTGAGTTGTTATTGAAGTAGTCAATAATAGAGAGAAGGTTCACAATATATTGGTACTCTACTCTTATGTGATACCCTACCTTTCTCACACACCTAGTCAAGTAGTGCTGGTTTTAGTCATTTTAGTTCTGTGGGTTTCTCAAGATAATGCTGTACAGTATTTTCATACTCTGGAGATATTTTTTAACTTTAGCGAGTTATCAAGGAAGCCAGTACACATTGCCATGTTAATGTTTTTATCCGAATATTTCATCTGGGTCTTCTGGATATGTACAGGTATATTTATGATTGTCACTTGTGAATGAATGAATGCCACTTTTAAAGGTAATATCAAACAATTCTCATTGCTGTTTCTGATATAGCCTGACACCATTGCTGTTTCTGATATAGCCTGACACCATTGCTGTTTCTGATATAGCCTGACACCATTGCTGTTTCTGATATAGCCTGACACCATTGCTGGGTACTCAAGGTAAATAAGTGCTCTAATAATCAGGCCTAATAAACTCCTCCATGCACGCACCTCAGTTCCTCGTGCATCCATCCATTTCTGTGCTCTGGCCCAATTCTGTGTGCATGGACCAGAAATCCTGATTCATGACATATTCCGCACCTGTATACAAAGTTCAACGTGCTCGGACAAATTTTCACCAATATCCAGGGTTTTCCTGGATCCGCTTCACCCGAATGTTGTTTACGGAAATAGCCGGAGACCTCAGACTGAACTCCATAAATGTATACACCATCACCTCTTATAGTGAAGTGTTGGTACTATTCACATCAATGCCCCCATTGCATGGAGGGCAATGTTTGTGATCGCTAAGTGGAAAGACCGAACTTACTTCGGGAGAGAACTGGTGAAAGTCCACAGAACTTTGTCCGCGGTTGTGGAATATTTCATGAGCTCAAGGATTGGACGGGACGAGTGCCAGGATTACTGTTCACTACACACAGAATTGGCCCAGGACACATGGAAATAGATGGATAGACGAGCAACTGGGATGCGTGCGTCGAGGAATTCAATAGGCCTGATAATTCTATCACAGCATGTTCCATTTTCTTGCCCAATTTATTAGAACAGAGAGCGAATGAAATGATACAGAAACAGGACCTCTTATAATGTTGTTCCCCTGCTTTTAAAATTTGATCAAATTTATCAGAGTGACTACGGTAATTTCCCTTATAATTCGCGATGTAGTGATGAAACTTACCACTCCAAAAATTGGCTACCTTAGAATTATTTGTCGAGCGAATTCCAGAAAAACGCGAGTGTTTGAATTAAATGTCGCGCCGATTTTCCCGGAAGATCCAAAATGGCGGACCGCTTTGCCATGGTCGATGCCGTGGTCGTAGTGATCGTATTTATTACCGTGTATTAAGTTTGATATCTCATCATAGTTTATGGAAACTATGATGAGATATCAAACAGTGTATGATTTCAGAAAATCTCCTCTGCCCTGATAAAGGCATCTAACTTTATTCGAGGAAGTCAACCATATTGATCGAGTGACAAGTTCAGCAAGATCATGCAGATTTTTCAGCTAACGTCCGTAAATTCGCGTCCATAATAACATCGTAAAAGTAGACCAAAATATTGAACGTATTCCTTCCTTTTTGTTCAGTATTAGCTGTGATCTATATTATGAAACCTAACTGACATGGAATTGAATGAATATTCTGGAAATATAAAACTATACACATATTACTTAGAGTATTTCATGTTCGAGTCGTTCGGTATGTCAACGTTGTTGTGAACCCTGAAAATGAACCAACGGCAAATTTGTGTAGGCCTGTATCACGAAGTTTTAGACAGATTAGCGGACTTGCTGGTCTTCACTGTGCATGATTTTACACACACCTTCCAGGAATAAATATCCCGGACCTATGAAACGAAATGAATGTAGAATTAACGGCGGATTGTACAAGAGAACCGAGTCGGCAATAAGGGTTTCGATTTGTTTGTTTCAAGTATGAGAATATCTATTATGGTACCGGTATACTGTAACATTTTACTAAAAGTATGAGTCTTCTATCGTTCTGAATATTAATTAAGGACTGCATGGTAGGTTCTCATCTCAGAAACTTTACCTATTGCCGTTTAAATGTTTCTCAAATTTGTTTAGAATTAGAGTAAT
>JAVTVY010032149.1:0-13008 GCA_036873755.1 Hanleya hanleyi
TACATTTATATGGGCTTCCGGTCTGTGCAGTTGCGCATAAACCGCGAACTTGCGGTGGCTACAATTTATATATGACTCTACCGGTCTGCGCAGTTCCGGATAAAAAATCGAATATGATAAGTTATTACATAATTACCCAGCAAGTTATTTCATATTTATTAAATGCGCGACAAATAAAACTATTGGCCCGATCTATCTCAAAAGAAAATATCACCCAATCGAGACAGTCTCAAACTTTGCGCTCCGTGACTCCATCGGCTGCGCGCACCGTCAACTCTGAAGTTGTGAGTTTGGAAAGTTGCGATATCTGTCTTGTAAATGTTGTGCATTAAGTCTATATGACGTAGAATTATTACCATTATCGTTTCTCTCGGTGTCCATGGTTGCTTTGATAACTGCTCAAGCTTTATTTCTTTCCTCTTTCCGTGAATGAATGAGTGAGTGTGGTAGATTAAAATAATGTATAACGAGAGCGGGAAGCCGTTAGGCATGGGCAATTTATGTGTAAATGCTATATATTAATTGTGTGCTTAGTTTGAAGTCCTCTTTCGGGAGAAAGTGAGTGGCTCTGAAAAGAGCCTTTTGTTTTCTTTCAAAATCATAAGATTTCAATGATCAGACATTTTCTCGTCCATTTCCATCTCCTCACGCATGTCATCCACAGCTTCTGGTCCATACAGCGTACACCGAAGACTTGTCACCAGGTCAGCTTTGTTGCAGGCGTATTCATAGAACGTATTCCGGAGGCCTTCCCCAGCTGCTATTTGTAGGTGGAGGTTGTAACGGAATGATTTAAGGCCCTCTCTATTTGCCTTGTCGTAACGCTGCTGTAACTCTTCTAGCCGTTTGTTGAGAAAGACGATCCGCTCACAGGCTCTCTGAAAGGATTCTGCTTTTTCAAGACCAGCATACAATTTGGCGTGGTTCTCCATGTCAAGAATGTTGTTCTGGACAATTGGTTGACTTTTCTGTATTGCAAAATGATTGCGATATGATTAAACACGGCCGTCACGGTTTATATAGCCTGGAATCAAAACTGACTTGTGGCAGATGAGTGACTGCTGACACGACTTTTTTCAAAACTGATGAGTCGGAAACCTCAACAGTGTGACAAGTATATGCCTAGCTTATGTTCGGACAGCATTGAGACAGTGTACGGCTTAACCCCTGCACATCATGACGAGATGATTGTAATCATTAACTTGTGATCATGAGACAAAGGGCTAATCACGATCTGATTATTGTGAGTGACAGAGGAGAATCATTAAACAAATAATTTACAATTCTATCAAATGGCACTTTATTAGGTTGGTTTATACTGTGGCAAAATCGCCCTGACTTATTATTTTGAGAAATCGTATGGATGCTATGTTGTTTGCTACAATTTCCCGCTTTTTTGCAACATTTCGCACTATATGTGCGGATACTCTATAACGACACGACCGAAACTACGAATTTTCTGTAATAAGCACAAATACGCTTTCGGTTTGTAAAAGACTACAATATGCCTGCATCCGAAGCACACGTTTTCAAGTATAATTGAGCAATTTGCTTCACCGTCTCCGAAAAGAGAACTTGCGGTAGATACGTTTATATGGGCTTCCGGTCTGTGCAGTTGCGCATAAACCGCGAACTTGCGGTGGCTACAATTTATATATGACTTCTACCGGTCTGTGCAGTTCCGCATAAAAAATCGAATATGATAAGTTATTACATAATTACCCAGCAAGTTATTTCATATTTATTAAATGCACGACAAATAAAACTATTGGCCCGATCTATCTCAAAAGAAAATATCACCCAATCAAGACTGTCTCAAGCTTTGCGCTCCGTGACTTCATCTTCCGTACACAAATCGCTCTGAAAGTTACGGAGAATTTGGAAGATTTGCGATATCTGTGTTGCATGCATGTGTATTAAGTCTATATGACGTAGAATTATTACCTCTATCGTTTCTCTTGGTTTCCATGGTTGTTTTGATAACTGCTCGAGCTTTATTTCTTTCCTCTTTGCGTGAATAAATAATGCATAACGAGAACGGGAAGCCGTTCGGCATGGGCAATTTATGTATAAATGCTATATATTAATTGTGTGCTTAGTTTGAAGTCCTCTTTCGGGAGAAAGTGAGTGGCTCTGAAAAGAGCCTTTGTTTTCTTTCAAAATCATAAGATTTCAATGATCAGACATTTTCCTCGTCCATTTCCATCTCCTCAAGCATGTCATCCACAGCTTCTGGTCCATACAGCGTACACCGAAGATTTGTCACCAGGTCAGCTTTGTTGCAGGCGTATTCATAGAACGTATTTCGGAGGCCTTCCCCAGCTGCTATTTGTAGGCGGAGGTTGTAACGGAATGATTTACGGCCCTCTCGATTTGCCTTGTCGTAACGCTGCTGGAACTCTTCTAGCCGTTTGTTGAGAAAGACGATCTGCTCACAGGCTCTCTGAAAGGATGATTCTGCTTTTTCAAGACCAGCATACAATTTGGCGTGGTTCTCCATGTCAGGAATTTTGTTCTGGACAATTGGTTGACTTTCTGTATTGCAAAATGATTGCGATATGATTAAACACGGCCGTCACGGTTTATATAGCCTGGAATCAAAACTGACTTGTGGCAGATGAGTGACCGCTGACACGACTTTTTTCAAAACTGATGAGTCGGAAACCTCAACAGTGTGACAAATATATGCCTAGCTTATGTTCGGACAGCATTGAGACAGTATGCGCCTTAACCCCTGCACATAATGACGAGATGATTGTAATCATTAACTTGTGATCATGAGACAAAGGGCTAATCACGATCTGATTATTGTGAGTGACAGAGGAGAATCATTAAACAAATAATTTACAAATCTATCAAATGGCACTTTATTAGGTTGGTTTATACTGTGGCAAATCGCCCTGACATATTATTTTGAGAAATCGTGTGGATGCTATGTTCTTTGCTACAATTTCTCGCTTTTTTGCATCATTTCGCACTATATGTGCGGATACTCTATAACGACACGACCGAAACTACGAATTTTCTGTAATAAGCACAAATACGCTTTCGGTTTGTAAAGACTACAATATGCCTGCATCCGAAGCACACGTTTTCAAGTATAATTGCGCAATTTGCTTCACCGTCTCCGAAAAGAGAACTTGCGGTAGATACATTTATATGGGCTTCCGGTCTGTGCAGTTGCGCATAAACCGCGAACTTGCGGTGGCTACAATTTATATATGACTCTACCGGTCTGTGCAGTTCCGCATAAAAATAGAATATGATAAGTTATTACATAATTACCCAGCAAGTTATTTCATATTTATTAAATGCACGACAAATAAAACTATTGGCCCGATCTATCTCAAAAGAAAATATCACCCAATCAAGACTGTCTCAAACTTTGCGCTCCGCGACTCCATCTTCCATACACAAATCGCTCTGAAAGTAACGTAGAATTTGAAAGATTTGCGATATCTGTGTTTCATGCATGTGCATTAAGTCTATATGACGTAGAATTATTACCACTATCGGTTCTCTCGGTTACCATGGTTGTTTTGATAACTGCTCAAGCTTTATTTCTTTCCTCTTTCCGTGAATGAATGAGTGAGTGTGGTAGATTAATATAATGTATAACGAGAACGGGAAGCCGTTCGGCATGGGCAATTTATGTTTAAATGCTATATATTAATTGTGTGCTTAGTTTGAAGTCCTCTTTCGGGAGAAAGTGAGTGGCTCTGAAAAGAGCCTTTTGTTTTCTTTCAAAATCATAAGATTTCAATGATCAGACATTTTCCTCGTCCATTTCCATCTCCTCAAGCAGGTCATCCACAGCTTCTGGTCCATACAGCGTACACCGAAGACTTGTCACCAGGTCAGCTTTGTTGCAGGCGTATTCATAGAATGTATTCCGGAGGTCTTCCCCAGCTGCTATTTGTAGGCGGAGGTTGTAACGGAATGATTTACGGCCCTCTCTATTTGCCTTGTCGTAACGCTGCTGTAACTCTTCTAGCCGTTTGTTGAGAAAGACGATCTGCTGACAGGCTCTCTGAAAGGATGATTCTGCTTTTTCAAGACCAGCATACAATTTGGCGTGGTTCTGCATGTCAGGAATTTTGTTCTGGACAATTGGTTGACTTTTCTGTATTGCAAAAATGATTGCGATATGATTAAACACGGCCGTCACGGTTTATATAGCCTGGAATCAAAACTGACTTGTGGCAGATGAGTGACTGCTGACACGACTTTTTTCAAAACTGATGAGTCGGAAACCTCAACAGTGTGACAAGTATATGCCTAGCTTATGTTCGGACAGCATTGAGACAGTATACGCCTTAACCCCTGCACATAATGACCAGATGATTGTAATCATTAACTTGTGATCATGAGACAAAGGGCTAATCACGATCTGATTATTGTGAGTGACAGAGGAGAATCATTAAACAAATAATTTACAATTATATCAAATGGCACTTTATTAGGTTGGTTTATACTGTAGCAAATCGCCCTGACATATTATTTTGAGAAATCGTATGGATGCTATGTTCTTTGCTACAATTTCTCGCTTTTTTTGCATCATTTCGCACTATATGTGCGGATACTCTATAAAAACACGACCGAAACTACGAATTTTCTGTAATAAGCACAAATACGCTTTCGGTTTGTAAAAGACTACGATATGCCTGCATCCGAAGCACACGTTTTCAAGTATAATTGCGCAATTTGCCTCACCGTCTCCGAAAAGAGAACTTGCGGTAGATACATTTATATGGGCTTCCGGTTTGTGCAGTTGCGCATAAACCGCGAACTTGCGGTGGCTACAATTTATATATGACTCTACCGGTCTGTGCAGTTCCGCATGAAAAATCGAATATGATAAGTTATTACATAATTACCCAGCAAGTTATTTCATATTTATTAAATGCACGACAAATAAAACTATTGGCCCTATCTATCTCAAAAGAAAATATCACCCAATCAAGACTGTCTCAAACTTTGCGCTCCGTGACTCCATCTTCCATACACAACTTGCTCTGAAAGTTACGTAGAATTTGGAAGATTTGCGATATCTGTCTTGCATGCATGTGCATTAAGTCTATATGACGTAGAATTATTACCACTATCGTTTCTCTCGGTTTCCATGGTTGTTTCGATAACTGCTCAAGCTTTATTTCTTTCCTCTTTCCGTGAATGAATGAGTGAGTGTGGTAGATTAAAATAATGTATAACGAGAACGGGAAGCCGTTCGGCATGGGCAATTTATGTATAAATGTATATATTAATTGTGTGCTTAGTTTGAAGTCCTCTTTCGGGAGAAAGTGAGTGGCTCTGAAAAGAGCCTTTTGTTTTCTTTCAAAATCATAAGATTTCAATGATCAGACATTTTCCTCGTCCATTTCCATCTCCTCAAGCATGTCATCCACAGCTTCTGGTCCATACAGCGTACACCGAAGACTTGTCACCAGGTCAGCTTTGTTGCAGGCGTATTCATAGAACGTATTCCGGAGGTCTTCCCCAGCTGCTATTTGTAGGCGGAGGTTGTAACGGAATGATTTACGGCCCTCTCTATTTGCCTTGTCGTAACGCTGCTGTAACTCTTCTAGCCGTTTGTTGAGAAAGACGATCTGCTCACAGGCTCTCTGAAAGGATGATTCTGCTTTTTCAAGACCAGCATACAATTTGGCATGGTTCTCCATGTCAGGAATTTTGTTCTGGACAATTGGTTGACTTTTCTGTATAGCAAAATGATTGCGATATGATTAAACACGGCCGTCACGGTTTATATAGCCTGGAATCAAAACTGACTTGTGGCAGATGAGTGACTGCTGACACGACTTTTTCAAAACTGATGAGTCGGAAACCTCAACAGTGTGACAAGTATATGCCTAGCTTATGTTCGGACAGCATTGAGACAGTATACGCCTTAACCCCTGCACATAATGACGAGATGATTGTAATCATTAACTTGTGATCATGAGAACTTGCGCAATTTGCTTCACCGTCTCCGAAAAGAGAACTTGCGGTAGATACATTTATATGGGCTTCCGGTCTGTGCAGTTGCGCATAAACCGCGAACTTGCGGTGGCTACAATTTATATATGACTCTACCGGTCTGTGCAGTTCCGCATAAAAAATCGAATATGATAAGTTATTACATAATTACCCAGCAAGTTATTTCATATTTATTAAATGCACGACAAATAAAACTATTGGCCCGATCTATCTCAAAAGAAAATATCACCCAAACAAGACTGTCTCAAACTTTGCGCTCCTTGACTCCATCTTCCATACACAAATCGCTCTGAAAGTTACGTAGAATTTGGAAGATTTGCGATATCTGTCTTGCATGCATGTGCATTAATCTATATGACGTAGAATTATTACCACTATCGTTTCTCTCGGTTTCCATGGTTGTTTTGATAACTGCTCAAGCTTTATTTCTTTCCTCTTTCCGTGAATGAATGAGTGAGTGTGGTAGATTAAAATAATGTATAACGAGAACGGGAAGCCGTTCGGCATGGGCAATTTATGTATAAATGCTATATATTAATTGTGTGCTTAGTTTGAAGTCCTCTTTCGGGAGAAAGTGAGTGGCTCTGAAAAGAGCCTTTTGTTTTCTTTCAAAATCATAAGATTTCAATGATCAGACATTTTCCTCGTCCATTTCCATCTCCTCAAGCATGTCATCCACAGCTTCTGGTCCATACAGCGTACACCGAAGACTTGTCACCAGGTCAGCTTTGTTGCAGGCGTATTCATAGAACGTATTCCGGAGGCCTTCCCAGCTGCTATTTGTAGGCGGAGGTTGTAACGGAATGATTTACGGCCCTCTCTATTTGCCTTGTCGTAACGCTGCTGTAACTCTTCTAGCCGTTTGTTGAGAAAGACGATCTGCTCACAGGCTCTCTGAAAGGATGATTCTGCTTTTTCAAGACCAGCATACAATTTGGCATGGTTCTCCATGTCAGGAATTTTGTTCTGGACAATTGGTTGACTTTTCTGTATTGCAAAATGATTGCGATATGATTAAACACGGCCGTCACGGTTTATATAGCCTGGAATCAAAACTGACTTGTGGCAGATGAGTGACTGCTGACACGACTTTTTTCAAAACTGATGAGTCGGAAACCTCAACAGTGTGACAAGTATATGCCTAGCTTATGTTCGGACAGCATTGAGACAGTATACGCCTTAACCCCTGCACATAATGACGAGATGATTGTAATCATTAACTTGTGATCATGAGACAAAGGGCTAATCACGATCTGATTATTGTGAGTGACAGAGGAGAATCATTAAACACATAATTTACAATTCTATGAAATGGCACTTTATTTGGTTGGTTTATACTGTGGCAAATCGCCCTGACATATTATTTTGAGAAATCGTATGGATGCTATGTTCTTTGCTACAATTTCCCGCTTTTTTGCATCATTTCGCACTATATGTGCGGACACTCTGTAACGACACGACCGAAACTACGAATTTTCTGTAATAAGCACAAATACGCTTTCGGTTTGTTAAAGACTACAATATGCCTGCATCCGAAGCACACGTTTTCAAGTATAATTGCGCAATTTGCCTCACCGTCTCCGAAAAGAGCCCTTGCGGTAGATACATTTATATGGTCTGCCGGTTTGCGCAGTTGCGCATAAACCGCGAACTTGCGGTGGCTACAATTTATATATGACTGCCGGTCTGTGCAGTTCCGCATAAAAAATCGAATATGATAAGTTATTACATAATTACCCAGCAAGTTATTTCATATTTATTAAATGCACGACAAATAAAACTATTGGCCTGATCTATCTCAAAAGAAAATATCACCCAATCAAGACTGTCTCAAACTTTGCGCTCCGTGACTCCATCTTCCATACACAAATCGCTCTGAAAGTTACGTAGAATTTGGAAGATTTGCGATATCTGTGTTGCATGCATGTGCATTAAGTCTATATGACGTAGAATTATTACCACTATCGTTTCTCTCGGTTTCCATGGTTGTTTTGATAACTGCTCAAGCTTTATTTCTTTCCTCTTTCCGTGAATGAATGAGTGAGCGTGGTAGATCAAAAATAATGTATAACGAGAACGGGAAGCCGTTCGGCATGGGCAATTTATGTATAAATGCTATATATTAATTGCGTGCTTAGTTTGAAGTCCTCTTTCGGGAGAAAGTGAGTGGCTCTGAAAAGAGCCTTTTGTTTTCTTTCAAAATCATAAGATTTCAATGATCAGACATTTTCCTCGTCCATTTCCATCTCCTCAAGCATGTCATCCACAGCTTCTGGTCCATACAGCGTACACCGAAGACTTGTCACCAGGTCAGCTTTGTTGCAGGCGTATTCATAGAACGTATTCCGGAGGCCTTCCGCAGCTGCTATTTGTAGGCGGAGGTTGTAACGGAATGATTTACGGCCCTCTCGATTTACCTTGTCGTAACGCTGCTGTAACTCTTCTAGCCGTTTGTTGAGAAAGACGATCTGCTCACAGGCTCTCTGAAAGGATGATTCTGCTTTTCAAGACCAGCATACAATTTGGCGTGGTTCTCCATGTCAGGAATTTTGTTCTGGACAATTGGTTGACTTTTCTGTATTGCAAAATGATTGCGATATGATTAAACACGGCCGTCACGGTTTATATAACCTGGAATCAAAACTGACTTGTGGCAGATGAGTGACTGCTGACACGACTTTTTTCAAAACTGATGAGTCGGAAACCTCAACAGTGTGACAAGTATATGGCTAGCTTATGTTCGGACAGCATTGAGACAGTATACGCCTTAACCCCTACACATAATGACGAGATGATTGTAGTCATTAACTTGTGATCATGAGACAAAGGGCTAATCACGATCTGATTATTGTGAGTGACAGAGGAGAATCATTAAACAAATAATTTACAATTCTATCAAATGGCACTTTATTAGGTTGGTTTATACTGTGGCAAATCGCCCTGACATATTATTTTGAGAAATCGTATGGATGCTATGTTCTTTGCTACAATTTCTCGCTTTTTGCATCATTTCGCACTATATGTGCGGATACTCTATAACGACACGACCGAAACTACGAATTTTCAGTAATAAGCACAAATACGCTTTCGGTTTGTTAAAGACTACAATATGCCTGCATCCGAAGCACACGTTTTCAAGTATAATTGCGCAATTTGCTTCACCGTCTCCGAAAAGAGAACTTGCGGTAGATACATTTATGTGGGCTTCCGGTTTGTGCAGTTGCGCATAAACCGCGAACTTGCGGTGGCTACAATTTATATATGACTCTACCGGTCTGTGCAGTTCCGCATAAAAAATCGAATATGATAAGTTATTACATAATTACCCAGCAAGTTATTTCATATTTATTAAATGCACGACAAATAAAACTATTGACCCGGTCTATCTGAAAAGAAAATATCACCCAATCAAGACTGTCTCAAACTTTGCGCTCCGTGACTCCATCTTCCATACACAAATCGCTCTGAAAGTTACGTAGAATTTGGAAGATTTGCGATATCTGTGTTGCATGCATGTGCATTAAGTCTATATGACGTAGAATTGTTACCACTATCGTTTCTCTCGGTTTCCATGGTTGTTTTGATAACTGCTCAAACTTTATTTCTTTCCTCTTTTCGTGAATGAATGAGTGAGTGTGGTAGATTAAAATAATGTATAACGAGAACGGAAAGCCGTTCGGCATGGGCAATTTATGTATAAATGCTATATATTAATTGTGTGCTTAGTTTGAAGTCCTCTTTCGGGAGAAAGTGAGTGGCTCTGAAAGAGCCTTTTGTTTTCTTTCAAAATCATAAGATTTCAATGATCAGACATTTTCCTCGTCCATTTCCATCTCCTCAAGCATGTCATCCACGGCTTCTGGTCCATACAGCGTACACCGAAGACTTGTCACCAGGTCAGCTTTGTTGCAGGCGTATTCATAGAACGTATTCCGGAGGCCTTCCCCAGCTGCTATTTGTAGGCGGAGGTTGTAACGGAAGGATTTACGGCCCTCTCGATTTGCCTTGTCGTAACGCTGCTGTAACTCTTCTAGCCGTTTGTTGAGAAAGACGATCTGCTCACAGGCTCTCTGGAAGGATGATTCTGCTTTTCAAGACCAGCATACAATTTGGCGTGGTTCTCCATGTCAGGAATTTTGTTCTGGACAATTGGTTGGCTTTTCTGTATTGCAAAATGATTGCGATATGATTAAACACGGCCGTCACGGTTTATATAGCCTGGAATCAAAACTGACTTGTGGCAGATGAGTACTGCTGACACGACTTTTTTTCAAAACTGATGAGTCGGAAACCTCAACAGTGTGACAAGTATATGCCTAGCTTATGTTCGGACAGCATTGAGACAGTATACAGCTTAACCCCTGCACATAATGACGAGATGATTGTAATCATTAACTTGTGATCATGAGACAAAGGGCTAATCACGATCTGATTATTGTGAGTGACAGAGGAGAATCATTAAACAAATAATTTACAATTCTATCAAATGGAACTTTATTAGGTTGGTTTATACTGTGGCAAATCGCCCTGACATATTATTTTGAGAAATCGTATGGATGCTATGTTCTTTGCTACAATTTCCCGCTTTTTGCATCATTTCGCACTATATGTGCGGATACTCTATAACGACACGACCGAAACTACGAATTTTCTGTAATAAGCACAAATACGCTTTCGGTTTGTAAAAGACTACAATATGCCTGCATCCGAATCACACGTTTTCAAGTATAATTGCGCAATTTGCTTCACCGTCTCCGAAAAGAGAACTTGCGGTAGATACATTTATATGGGCTTCTGGTCTGTGCAGTTGCGCATAAACCGCGAACTTGCGGTGGCTACAATTTATATATGACTCTACCGGTCTGCGCAGTTCCGGATAAAAAATCGAATATGATAAGTTATTACATAATTACCCAGCAAGTTATTTCATATTTATTAAATGCACGACAAATAAAACTATTGTCCCGATCTATCTCAAAAGAAAATATCACCCAATCAAGACTGTCTCAAACTTTGCGCTCCGTGACTCCATCTTCCATACACAAATCGCTCTGAAAGTTACGTAGAATTTGGAAGATTTGCGATATCTGTGTTGCATGCATGTGCATTAAGTCTATATTACGTAGAATTATTACCACTATCGTTTCTCTCGGTTTCCATGGTTGTTTTGATAACTGCTCAAGCTTTATTTCTTTCCTCTTTCCGTGAATGAATGAGTGAGTGAGTGTGGTAGATTAAAATAATGTATAACGAGAACGGGAAGCCGTTCGGCATGGGCAATTTATGTATAAATGCTATATATTAATTGTGTGCTTAGTTTGAAGTCCTCTTTCGGGAGAATGTGAGTGGATCTGAAAAGAGCCTTTTGTTTTCTTTCAAAATCATAAGATTTCAATGATCAGACATTTTCCTCGTCCATTTCCATCTCCTCAAGCATGTCATCCACAGCTTCTGGTCCATACAGCGTACACCGAAGACTTGTCACCAGGTCAGCTTTTTTGCAGGCGTATTCATAGAACGTATTCCGGAGGCCTTCCCCAGCTGCTATTTGTAGGTGGAGGTTGTAACGGAATGATTTAAGGCCCTCTCTATTTGCCTTGTCGTAACGCTGCTGTAACTCTTCTAGCCGTTTGTTGAGAAAGACGATCTGCTCACAGGCTCTCTGAAAGGATTCTGCTTTTTCAAGACCAGCATACAATTTGGCGTGGTTCTCCATGTCAAGAATTTTGTTCTGGACAATTGGTTGACTTTTCTGTATTGCAAAATGATTGCGATATGATTAAACACGGCCGTCACGGTTTATATAGCCTGGAATCAAAACTGACTTGTGGCAGATGAGTGACTGCTGACACGACTTTTTCCAAAACTGATGAGTCGGAAACCTCAGCAGTGTGACAAGTATATGCTTAGCTTATGTTCGGACAGCATTGAGACAGTATACGGCTTAACCCCTGCACATAATGACGAGATGATTGTAATCATTAACTTGTGATCATAAGACAAAGGACTAATCACGATCTGATTATTGTGAGTGACAGAGGAGAATCATTAAACAAATAATTTACAATTCTATCAAATGGCACTTTATTAGGTTGGTTTATACTGTGGCAAATCGCCCTGACATATTATTTTTGAGAAATCGTATGGATGCTATGTTCTTTGCTACAATTTCTCGCTTTTTTGCATCATTTCGCACTATATGTGCGGATACTCTATAACGACACGACCGAAACTACGAATTTTCTGTAATAAGCACAAATACGCTTTCGGTTTGTAAAAGACTACAATATGCCTGCATCCGAAGCACACGTTTTCAAGTATAATTGCGCAATTTGCGTCTCCGTCTCCGAAAAGAGAACTTGCGGTAGATACATTTATATGGGCTTCCGGTCTGTGCAGTTGCGCATAAACCGCGAACTTGCGGTGGCTACAATTTATATATGACTACCGGTCTGTGCAGTTCCGCATAAAAAATCGAATATGATAAGTTATTACATAATTACCCAGCAAGTTATTTCATATCTATTAAATGCACGACAAATAAAACTATTGGCCCGATCTATCTCAAAAGAAAATATCACCCAATCAAGACTGTCTCAAGCTTTGCGCTCCGTGACTCCATCTTCCGTACACAAATCGCTCTGAAAGTTACGTGGAATTTGGAAGATTTGCGATATCTGTGTTGCATGCATGTGTATTAAGTCTATATGACGTAGAATTATTACCTCTATCGTTTCTCTTGGTTTCCATGGTTGTTTTGATAACTGCTCAAGCTTTATTTCTTTCCTCTTTGCGTGAATAAATAATGTATAACGAGAACGGGAAGCCGTTCGGCATGGGCAATTTATGTATAAATGGTATATATTAATTATGTGCTTAGTTTGAAGTCCTCTTTCGGGAGAAAGTGAGTGGCTCAGAAAAGAGCCTTTTGTTTTCTTTCAAAATCATAAGATTTCAATGATCAGACATTTTTCTCGTCCATTTCCATCTCCTCAAGCATGTCATCCACAGCTT
>JAVTVY010032150.1:0-13527 GCA_036873755.1 Hanleya hanleyi
ATTTGACACACTGATTTGACATGATATCATTATCAGCTGAGAAGACGGACAAAAAATCACACCTGGCACATTCCCAATGAAAACAGCCGAGATCTATAGTCTGTTTCATTGTGACAAATTGTAGCTATGTAGATGAAATATTGCCGAACGTGATGTTAAATCTAATTGTGTCTCCCTCCATTGTGAAAAAGAAGGTTTTGTTTTCTACAATATGCTGAAAGCAGCCAAATTAAGTTTGTATTTTGTGAATTTATCATATGGAATTTTCTTAGATACCGTAGCTTTTTACTTTACCTTTTATTTTTATTTTCAGTTATTCCAAAAATGCAAAACTAACTTGTTTCTTGTTAGCCAAAACACAAAACCAGCTTGTTTCTGGTCAGCCAAAAATACAAAACTAGCTTGTTTCTGGTCTGCCAAAAATAAAAAAACTAGTTTGTTTCTGGTCTGCCAAAAATACAAAACCAGCTTGTTTCTGGTCTGCCAAAAATACAAAACCAGCTTGTTTCTGGTCTGCCAAAAATACAAAACCAGCTTGTTTCTGGTCTGCCAAATATACAAAACCAGCTTGTTTCTGGTCTGCCAAAAAACACAAAACTATGGTAATCTCTGTTCAAAATTTGGCTACTGTGCAAGATGTTGGGAAAATAAAATAGCCATGAGATTATTTTTTTAATGTCCCCGAGTAAATAGCTAGTTCAAAAGTGTTTGAATTTTTAGGGAGATTACCACAGCTTGTTTTTGGTCAGTAAAAAAAAAAAAAAAACCCCACAAGAGTAGCTTGTTTCGGGTTAGCTAAAAACACAAAACTAGCTTGTTTCTGGTCAGCCAGGAACCCAGTACTAGCTTGTTTCTGGTCAGACAAAAAACGCAAAAATAGCTAGTTTCTGGTCAGCTAAAAGCACAAAACTAGCTTGTTTCTGGTCGACTGAAAACACAAAACTTGATTGTTTCTGATCATTCAAAAACACAAAACTAACTTGTTTCTGATCTGCCAAAAACACAAAACTTAGGTCAGTCACAAATAAACAAGTCAGGAATAATTAATAAAACTTTATTGATACAAATATGCACAAATATACATGTACTCTCTTTCTGGTGTGTCATCCGCCTATAAACCGAATTCACCAATAATGCACCAGACTAGAATAGCTGCATCATCAACTGCTGACTCTTGTCAATTTATACGGACTACTGTTTATCTGATCTGACAAAAACACGTACCGGTAACTACATGTAGCTTATTTCTGGTCAGCTAAAAAAAACACAAAATCTAGCTTGTTTCTGGTCAGTCAAACACCGTAAGTAGTTTGTTTCTGCTTGTCCAAGTATTCTGGTCCTGGGTCGGCACGCGCATAATGGAATGTGCTTGTCAACTGTTTTTGAAGGCCAAATTTTCAATAGATTTCAATCTTCCTTGATTTTGCCAGCCACATGGTGTCCAAACAGTGTGACAAAACATAGTTTTGGGCACAACATGATTTTATACTTTAATTATGTCATTGTCAACATTCTTCAAACTGAAGCTCTACTAACATGACTAAGAAAAAAAAAAAAAATAAAAAAAAAAAAAAATTGGGTGATCTCCAGGTTTCTCAGAGATCTCTGACCAGAACCAAAAATATATTTTTGCGGGGCCTTTGTGTGGCCCCTTAGTATTATTTGTTTGAAACTGACTATACTTCAACGTGTAACTTTTCCTGTGAACCACTTATCCAGGTGAACCTGATGCACTCTATCTCCATAAATTGTGGAAATTCCCTGTTGTGTTTCTTCTTGTCCATTCATTACCTGGCTGGCATAAAGATTGTGAGGTCATTTTCTTAGATCGGTCTGATTGTGATCGTCGGCAGATTTTCTGAACGTAACTCTTGATTGAATTGCACTGAACATAGTCCATGGGCAAGGCTTTGGTGTAAGACCACCTGTAGAAAAGGTAATATACTGGACAAAGGGATAACAATACAGCTTGCTGCAGATCTGCTGCGTCAATTATATCTGTGAGTCTTTACCAGTCATTGCTATTCTATGCCTTGAAAGTGCGGCTGAGATAAAGGCCATGTCCGAGAATCCACTGTATTCTCGGGTCTGAATGTGAGGTGCCGAGGGAAGCTTTCCTGTAGAATCATATATGGTTGCTTTTTAGTCACCAAACGTCATCAATTTTTCCCACCTCTTGCATATATCGCTTCAATTGAGACATGTTTCAGCATGTTGATTTGCTGGTACAATGTATCTATTCTTTGAAAATAGGCTGTTGGCTGAGCAGTATGCCCCATCATAAGCACATTTTCTAGTACACATGTATATTGTGACTAGCTGTAATGTACTATCAGGTAACATCTAGGCCTGAGTACACCTGTCACTGATGATGGATCAGTTGTATCCATATACACTATTTCTCCTGTAAACAGTGTCCGGTGCCCTGGAAATGGACAGTTTACATTTTAATGTAGCATAAATGGTAAATATTTTGTATTATATAGTATGCTTTGGATTTCACTTTTATGCCACATCATTTGCGCCATACACTTGCAGTCTGAATCTTGAAATTTCATTGTAAGAACAAAGTTCTGAGATAATGCAATTATGTCTGTGGATGATATATGATCACAGAAACATCATAAATCCACTCAGGATTCCATTCATCCTTCTAGCATGTCCAGATTTAATTTCCAGATTTCTTTAGTCCTTTTCAGACTTCCATTTGAGACTTCTGTATTCCCTTCCAGATTAAAAATCACTTTCCAGATTTCCAGTCCCCTCTGTAGGTTTTTGTATTCTTTTCCAGACATCCATATTCCTTTCCAAACTTCCATATTCCTTTCCAGACTTCCCTCCAGACCATCACAATGCCAGATATCTAAATTTCTATCCACCCATCCATCCATCTGGAAGAAACTTTCCTCCAGGCCTTTCACTTTCTGACTGTCTGAATTTCCTCTGTGCAGTCCCCTTGCATATATATGTACATAGAGTTTACTGCCCTTGTATCGTCATAGCTGCTAGATGCTAAAATATGACGCTGTTTGATTTCAGGTCTGTCTCTATATGAGGTGAATGCTGGCTGTCCTCCGGGAGACTGCTGAACAGCGAGAATGGCGTCTGCCCAGAACAGCACGCGGGAAGAGGTCGAGCCGTACCCGAGCCCACACATGGCCCACACGGCCACGGCCCACGATTGGGAGGAAGACCGGAGGAAACAGAGGATCATCTTTGATGACGGCACAATGTCTTTCTTCTGGTGAGAGGAGCGGTATTATTAGTTGCCCTTATATGGTCTGTTGAATGACTAATGTTGAATATGTCAGACATTATACAATTATTGCATGTTATAGAGTGGGACATCACGATTTGTCAGCTCGAGACAAGTGATGTACAACAAGCGCGCAGTTCCTAATCATTGTCCCACTCCTCAACATGCGATAGTTGTTTTATTATACCGAATGTTTAATTTTTAGTGTGTACGGTTGCAAGAGTGGTCTAAACAATACCAGTCTTTGCAAAATCTCGTCAATCTAATTAAAATTAAATCCTAATTGCTTCCCCATTTGGATATGTCGCTTGCAGCATCTAACCGGCTTGCAGTAACGCGTGTGTTGACCAATCCCGAGAGGGTTTCATAGTGCTTTGAAGGGAACGTAATGACAAGTGCTTTCTGGTTGGCTCAGCCGAAGCACACGCCAAGCTGTGGGGGGAATCTTCTGATGTTGCCGCCCTCCCGCCAGGTTGGCGCCATAATGCGGGGTAGAATTATGGAATCGTCCTTGGTGTAACATTGAGTTAACGCAGAGTCCATGAACCTATCCCCCCTGCCCGACTCAAGTAAAGTAGTTAAAATGCGGTCGTGATGTCATAAGACTATTAAATATTCATGAGCTGGGCGCCCCGAACACAAAATTCAATTGAAATCAGTAAGATCCTACATAGCGACATATACGATTGGGGAGCATTGATAGGATATTAATTTATTAAGATTGTTCTATCGGTAGTTCTAATAAAATTGATCACCATCATGATCTAAATCATTGAAATAACAGAGAAATCATGGATTATCTGCATGATTGTGAACCATTTTGTCAACTTCCCTGTTCTAATAAATTTGATCACCCCTATATTTTATGATGGGAAATTCCCCTCCCTGTGAATGAATAATTAGAGGGATGACTGTATAGTCATTTTTGCGAAGCAATAGCCGTACTACATGTATGGTTTGATGAAGTCTGGCTGGCTGGGTGTCCGTCGTCAACATTCCAGGTTACAAGTTTCTTGTTAAAGTTTGAGCTCTCCCCTGTAGCTCACAAACTGCATCTAAGCCTGCTCAACCATATGCTGATATTTTCAGATCGCACACCTGATGCTGCATTGACTGCACCCATCCACTACACCCTGGGGGTATACCAGTGTACATAATTATGTAGAATTACATGTTCATGATTGGAAAAAATTATCATCATATTCTTTTATTTGCATACAAATGTGAGAGTTAACCACATAGTCGTGTTGATCCACTGATAAGCTTGGCATAATGCAGAAACAAAGTAACTCCGAATAAACTTAATAAACGCATGGCGACAGTCTCAATATTTTGACAAAATTTTATTTGTCATCTTCAGGATGTCTGGTACATGTCCCGACATCCTGAAAATGACAAATAAAATTTTGTCGAAATATTGAGACTGTCGCCATGCGTTTATTAAGTTTATTCGGAGTTACTTTGCTTCTGCATTAACCACATAGGCCTACTCTAAATGATGCCACCCGCTACGCGAACCATTACATTGTTAATAGCTTTGTAAGAAAAGGGATTATATAGTTTCATGACTAAGTTACACCAAGAACGTGCTCCAAATTGCATATACCCTGTGGGGCTTCCAGGGATTGACCTGGGGTGTCGTTGTGCACACCGCAGATCATGGTAAGAATAGACCTCAGCTCCTCAGAGAGCTTGTCATAAGAGGCGATTAACTGAGGCACCCATGGGGTTCCCGGGTGTGAAAATGAATAGGATCCCACAGCACCCGTGTGGTTCCCGGGTGTGAAAAGGAATAGGACTCAACGTCGTGATATGACTGAAATATAGTTGAAAGCGACATTAAATGATATTCAATCACTCACTCACTCACCCAAATTGCATACCAATTGTTCCTAACTTTCATGCGTTCATCAGATATACAAAATGAGATGAATAAGCTTACTTTCGGCAAAAAAAAAAGTAATCTTTATTTCAAGTTCTTATTTTAATCCAACTTCAACATCACTGACTTAGAAATCATATTTTTATGATAAATATATTGTCATTTTAAATGATGTGCATTGGAATGATGCGCAACCTCAAATGGTGTGTTCTTGATGCGAAGCAGCATGTTTAATCTTTACTTTTTATTTGAAATCTATTTTTTTTTATTTTTTCAATTAAATCGTATGTTCCCTGTTGATGTAGTTCCCCTCCCTTTTGACTATTTTAGGTACAAATCACACAATGTACATGTAGCTACACCTGTCAAGGTACAATTCATCAGCAACTTATTGAGCAGGTACTACATTAGATCCCACATAGAGTAGATCACATATTATTGTACCTATCACACCATTAGCATTTCAGTATTACTCTATGCTTAAACGATAATGCATCTCCTGCACGTTATCATAGAATACAATTAGCACTGATGATTTTAGTAGACTTATAACGGTGACAGGCAGACAGCCTGATGGCTTCATGTAAGGCCTAAAAAAACATTTGTGTGTTTCCGGTAACCCGACCTACCTGGAAAAAAATGTGCCTACCTCAAAAGTTTTTATTACATTTTGAAGAAAAAAAACTAAACAAATGTATTTTCTTACTTCACTAGTCTTAAAATTAAGGTGTCTTTCGAAGTAAAAGAGAGAATTTTATAGATTCTATTACACTGAACATCAGTTTTGTTCATTTTTATACGCCCGTCAATTTTGACGGGACATATTATGGTATGATGTCGTCCGCCCGGACAGACCAACATTCTTTAGGGGCTTATGATTCTGCAACATTGTAACGAAACATTGTTGAAATTTGGCTGCAATGTTGCACAATTACCCACTTCATGGATGTTTATTTAAGAAAACCCACATTTTTAAAATCATTTCTTATAGAGAAAATCCATCAGAACAACACTGTTTTAAACATTTGCAGCCTCTTTTCAATATGTAGGAATTAAGGGCTTGGCCCCTAATTCCAAAAAAGCCCTTAAGTTTTGGACGGCGCCGCCCAACAAAAAAGCCCCTCAAAGTTAGAATGTTTTTTTGATGGATTTTTTCTATAAGAAACGATTTTAAAAAGTGTCTTTTCCCTATAAGAAACGATTTTAAAAATGTGGGTTTTCTTAAATAAACATCCATGAAGTGGGTAATTGTGCAACATTGCAGCCAACTTTCAACACTGTTTCGTTACAATGTTGCACAATTATAACTTAAGCCCCTATTAGTTTGAATGTTGGTCTGTCCGTCCGTCCATCTGTTAACTTTTTTTCATCAATGCAACTCGTCCTAGAGTTTTCAATGGATTCTTTTGATATTTGGTGCACGTGATCAGTACCATGTGTAGATGTGCACTAACTTTTTTCGGCCTGATTCGACGTTTTCTTGAGTTACTCCCCTTGATTTTGGTCTGAAATCCTTGTATTTGGCGCCTACTGTCTTCATCAATACAACTTGTCCCAGAGTTTTCGATGGATTCTTCTTAAATTTGGTACACATGATCGGTACCATGTGTAGATGTGCATGAATCTTGTTCGGCCCGATTCGACGTTTTCTTGAGGTACTCCCCTTGATTTTGGTCTGAAATCCTTGTATTTGGCAACTAGGCTACTGTCCTCGTCAACGCAACTCGTCCCAGAGTTTTCAATGGATTCTTCTGAAATTTGGTAGACATGATCGGTACCATGTGTACATGTGCGCGAACTTTTTTTGGCCTGATTCAACATTTTCTTGAGTTACTCCCCTTGATTTTGGTCTGAAATCCTTGTTTGGCACCTACTGTCTTCGTGAATGCAACTCATCCCAGAGTTCTCAATGAATTCTTCTGAAATTTGGTACACATGATCAGTATCATGTGCAGATGCGCATGAACTTTTTTCGAACCAATTCAACGTTTTCTTGAGTTACCCCCCTTGATTTTAGTCTGGAATCATTTTATTTGGCACCTACGGTCCTCGTGAACGAAACTCGTCCCAGGGGTTTCATTGCATTCTTTTGAAATTAGGTACACATGATTGGTAGCAAGTGCACATGTGCACAAACTTTTTTCGAGTTGATTCGACGTTTTCTTCAGTTACTCCCCTTGATTTTATTCTGAAATCCTTGTATTTGGCACCTACTGTTATTTCGACCCCATTCAACTTTGTTCATTGTTAATTTTTGTTCACTTTATTTTTTTGTTCATTGTTAATTTTGTTCGCCAACGCTTCCAATCCATGCAATCTTCCACATTCATCAGGCTGATGAGCTAACTTTTTAACTTAAGCTTATACTAACACAAAGTTTGTTTTAAAGTTACTGATACATACATAAGCACATGACCGGGGTTGGGGGAATATGCACCGCCACAGAGTAAGAGTAACTGGAGTGCTACCTGCTCCTTCAAATACTGCTGATGGCTTATACATGTACAGTATTATGACAATTGCAACAATACAAACAACATACAGTCCAGGTAGGTTCATTTGTATTGTTAACCTTTGTGTCCATAACAACATTCCGGAGATAAAAATGTTGTTTATCGACTGTGTTTTTTTACGGGCGTATTTTGGGTTCAATTGAACCCTTGTTATCTTATGTTTATCGCTTGGTTTGGATCATTCAGCAGACATCTTCCGTTAAAATTAGGTAAAAAAAATGTGGCAAAATTTTTTTGTTTTCCCTCCCTACCTCCCTCCCTACCTACCTACCTACCTACCTACCTGGATTTCTTCTGGACCGTTACAGGAAACGCATCTGAAACGGATTTGAAATGCTGGCTTACTGCAAGCAGTCTTCAGGCTTCATGTAACACTAACTTCATTAACCCTTTCAATGTTGATGACGTGCAGTGCACGTCACTGCTTTATATCCTCATTGTGTTCATGACGTGCAGTGCACGTCCAAGCTCGCAGTCGTTCTGTGACAGTGACGTTACGTCGGCGGGCGTAATTCTATGCATTGACAGACACGCTGATCAAACAGAAGGTAATTCCGTCGTTACTGGCGCATCCGCAAATGGCATTTCCTATTATTTTGACATCAAAGCATGGACGACACGTCTAAGTGTACAGTATTCTTGTAAAGGCCGCAACATGGCAGGAGAACCCAGGTTAAACAGTGAAAGGGTTAACTCCAGTGCTCACCCCTGATCAGTAACCCCTAATTTACACGTGTCATATTTCACCCTTCACCCCATATATTACATGTAGTTATCTTCATCTCGCCGATACAGAATACATTAGTATGCAGTCTCAAAATCTGCTACATTCTCTGATCGCCTTTTCAATCCAGCCATTTGGTTCAATTGAATGCTTGTCTTTTCTAAGTGTATGTCATCTTCTGTTACCAGCAGGTTCTGAGCTGACCTACTTTTGATGAAAATTTGACCTACTTAGGGGACCTATAACATTACGCTTGGACCCCCAAGTCATCTTCCTCACCCTACTTCGTAGGTCCTGTGACTACTCATGTTTTCAGTTATTTCTTGTGTTGATTGAGGAGTGAGTTACCATGGTTACTGATTACGTTTTGTTCTGTTTTCTTCTCTACAGGCGTGCTCACACAATAACGGTGCTACTTATATTCAGTGCAATCCTTGTCTATGTTGCCTTATTTGAGACTCAATCTACAGGGTCGGAGTATAACACCAAAAGGTTAGTACAGCGAAAGAAATTGTATGTGTGTTCAAAAACAGTAAAACAGTTTAGTAAATATCGTAATCACGTCTGTCCAGTTGTCATTGCACAATAGCCAGATACATGTATGTCTGTATGTCCTATGCATTGATGACATTTGAACTGTTTGGCAGGCTCTCAAGTCTGTAAACATTTGCGAGACCTGTTGATCATTCTCTGAGATTTTTATTGCGGGAGTGATCGATGTTTAGTGAGAGTGATGCTCTATTGTCTGTACTACTCTTCATGACATTTTAACTTTCCAGGAGAGTGATCAATAACTCTGCCGAGAGAAAGTTAGGTGAGTGATGGCGAGCAAGCGTGATCACTCGCCTTATAAATCAGAGTTTGCAGCTAGTTTCATCATGTCATAGCGACCCATATGTTAATGAAGGGTACATATTTGAGAGTATAAATATTAGAGCACATGGTCGTAAAATCTATATAGGGATAGGTTTTTTACCCCTCGGACATTTTGGCCTCGGGGTATTATCGTCGCCGTGTACGTCCATCCGTACGTCCGTACGTCCGTCCGTCCGTTACCGCATTTTAGGCAAAACCGCTTGAGACATAACCACCAAATTTTCAACACTTATTTATATAGTGATAAGTCAGATGCCTATCGAAAATGGCTTCCCTCGGCCCATATTTTACAGAGTTCTGCCCCTTTACAGATTTTTTAATTTCTATTTCTGTCCTATATGCCTGAATGTAACCAACTATATCTGTGGAACTGTGTTCAGTATAGCTACTATATTTTGGAAACTTGTTTATATTGTTGTATTCTACAAGCCAACAAAGGATTACTCGCCTCGGCTTATGGAGTTATGCCCCTTTCAGATGTAATAATCTTCGGTTTTGTTAGTTGTAGCTGAATGTACAAGTTATATCTGCAGATCCGTGTTTGGTACAGCTTATTCGTCTTGGTTCTTATTTCACAGAGTGCTAAGTCAGACGCCAATCGAAAGTGGCGCCCCTCGGCCCATACTTTACAGAGTTATGCCCCTTTACAGATATATTAATTTCTATTTCTGTCCTATATCCCTGAATGTAACCAACTATATCTGTAGAACTGTGTTCGATATAGCTACTATATTTTGGAAATTTATTTATATTCCTGTATTCTACAAGCCAACAAAGGATTACTCGCCTCGGCTTATGGAGTTATGCCCCTTTCGGATGTAATAATCTCCGATTTTGCTATCTGTAGTTGAATGTACAAGTTATATCTGCAGATCCCTGTTCGGTACAGCTTATTCGTCTCGGTTCTTATTTTACAGTAGTGCTAAGTCAGACGACTATCGAAAGTGGCGCCCCTCGGCCCATACTTTACAGAGTTATGCCCCTTTACTGATATATTAATTTCTATTTCTGTCCTATATGCCTGAATGTAACCAACTATATTTGCAGAACTGTGTTCGGTATAGCTACTATATTTTGGAAACTTATTGTTGTATTCTACAAGCCAACAAAGGATTACTTGCTTTTGCTTATGGAGTTATGCCCCTTTCGGATGTCCGATTTTGTTATCTGTAGCTGAATGTACAAGTTATATCTGCAGATCCGTGTTCGGTACAGCTTATTTGTCTCGATTCTTATTTTACAGAGTGCTAAGTCAGACGCCTGTCGAAAGTGGCTCCCCTCGACCCATATTTTACAAAGTTATGCCCCTTTACAGATATACAATTTTTCTATTTCTGTCCTATATGCCTGAATGTAACCAACTACCGGTATGTCTTGATCATCCCACATAGAACTATCTCTTCCCCAATTCACACTACACATGGGTCTCAATCACTTGGGGAAAGCCGAGGGGTTTTGATTAGATCAATCTCATGTTGTTTTTGAAAACAGTCGAGCCGATCTTGTAGATGGGAATTTCCCAATGTTTTAGTCAGAGTAATCCTGGAAATTTCCCAAGTGCGTAATCGTTCGTTTGACCAATCACATGATCAGTGTTCTATTCCAACTTTTCAAAATTTGTAGAATGGGGTTTCAGCTTTCATTTGACATGTTTGAGAGTTGATACTAGCAATCTTCGGCTGCAGATTTGGCATGACCTCGAGTCCCACCATGGCAGCATGCGCTATTTAATACAATTAATTCTTAAACTTTTTCTTGACATCTTCGACCAGTAGCTTTCACTGCTAATGTTTACCGTTGTAAACAAAAAATGAAGTTTCAAATGAAATGAAAAATATTGAAGAGATGTTGATGTATGTATTTTGATTTGTTGTTGTTGTTACTTACAGAGGTATAATTGCCATGATCCTGGCCTTCCTCCTGTTTGGAGTAACACAGACCCCAGACGGACCCTTCAGACGTCCTCATCCTGGTAAAGACATTTCCTCTCTGCCATCATCCCTTGTCATTGTTTGTCTGGCAAAGCCATACCTTTTCAGATAATGGGTCTGTCAAAGCCCTCAATTTTTGAGACAGCAATGTTACAAGATGCCACCAATCCAGAATTTAATTACCCTTACCGATATAGAGTTCAGCCCTTCCACTTTCAAACATGCTCCGAGGCATCCGTGCACGAACCAAAGTTCCTCTTCACTTCCTGGTGAAATATGCCGAAGTTCCACTTCAGTACCTGGTAAAACATCCCCTCCCCCAAAGACTCCCTTGACTTCAGGACTATCTGATGAATGCCCCAAAAGGTCCACTCCCACTACCTGATGAAACACACTACTAATCTCGCTCCACTACCAGACGAAAACACCCTCTACTTTCCATTTCACATTTCAACCATTATGACTGTGTTTTGAACATTATGCATTATTTGTGTTCCAGCGTTCTGGAGATTGACCCTGTGCCTCAGTATTGTCTATGAATTGGCCTTAGTGTTCCTCCTCTTTCAGGTAATTCTACAATCTCTATCTCTCTCTGTGTGGTGATGTGTATGATAACTTTATGAGGGATAGAATAAACACAAAGATTGCGTAAGGGCAATTGTCAGGTTGGGCAAATGACTCAAAGAGCAATTGTCCCGGATTGTCCCGGAGTGTTGACCAGAAAATGTAAAAAATACTTCAATCCAAATTTCACATTTCCCTGATTTCCCTGAAAATAAGGTGTTCAATTCCTATCGCTTTTGCCATGTTTGTGTTAAATCTGCAATATTTTAAATTAGAAATAGGTTGTCAAAAATATTTGTTTGGGTTCGCTCTGTGTCCGTATAATGGGACTGTGGAGTGTCATGTCTACATACGCAGGGGTTTTTCTAGACAGTTTTTCATCGTGGTATTCCCGATGAAAACGAATTTGAATTGAGTTTTTGCAATTTTTTCAAAATTGAGTTTTGGGCTAGAAATTCAGTTTTCTGGGTTTTTTGGGGAAGTGCGCGCCATAGGCGCGGAAAAAAATTGAGTTTTTTCATAAAAGATTGAGTTTATGTAAGACCGGGTCGAACAAAAATGCCCTGATCACGGGAAAGTTATCGGAACCGAAAGTTCACAACACAAGGTTGTTGTTGTTGTTCGTGTCACCTTCGTCTCTATGCCAATAAATGTCCGTAGGAGAGCCACTCTTCATGTCATCTCTGCCACTTCCCGGTTTTTTCGTATGTTTGTTTAGCCACAGACACCGCGTCTCGTCTGGGATATCCAGTGAAAATGAAACCCACTCAAGTAGCTTTCGCGGAGATTATTTTTCTTGACGTTGACTGCAGCGCCCCTTCAATGTCGTAATATCATACGATACGTTTTACGTTATTAAATCTTATGACAAGGGAGGCAATTCAGCGCCATTTTCTTCAGCTCAACACGTGGGACACGCTTGACAGTCGTAAGCGAGAAAATCTCAACAAGAACACAAACTACAAAAAATATATTTGTCATACTTTTCAACTTCTTTGATCTGATGGAATTTTGTTTGAACGCGTATAATACCTGCCTCACGTCGAAGTGAAGTGCCTCGCCCTGTGTTTTGTGGTGGAAAACAAGCAACATGCAACCTCTGCCCTGGCCTTGTTACGGTAAATTGAGAAGTTTTCGTTTAAGACTCCAAAACTAACGAATAAATTATTGTAATACACGAATGCTTGAGAGCAACTTCTGTTAAAATCGTTCATCATGCTTTTATTTCTGCCGCGAAATTAATGCATTATTGCTCCTTCTGTGACAGTCACCTGTTGTTCTGCCATAATGAAGTCAGTTTGGAAGTACTGACAAATAAACACAACGGCATATTGGAAGGTGCGAATAAATGTTATAAATTCAATGCACTTACAATGGAAAACAAACTCTTGGTTCTGTGGTGTGTCAGTTCAATTCATGTTACAAAATTCGCAGGGCTAAAATCAAAAGGGGGGGGGGGCTGAGGGGAGATCATGAGATGTATGTGATCGCAGTGCTCCATCACCATTCAACGGAGGTCGTTCAATGAAAACAATGACCTTGGCTTAGGGGTAAAATAATAAAGAATAAAAATAAAACAAGAGCAAGTTGTATCATTTTTTCGATGAAAAAGGCAAAAAAATTGAGTTTTATCATTTTTTTGATGAAAAAGGCAAAAAAAATGAGTTTCATCAATTTTTAGATGAAAAAGTAAAAAAATTGAGTTTAGTGACATTAATATGCGCGCCAACGGCGCGCAAAAAAATTGAGTTTTACAATATTTGAAATTGAGTAGATGAAAA